>CM055109.1:11031657-11155061 GCA_029204225.1 Diphasiastrum complanatum
CTATTTTTTCCAATGAAACCCAGCTTTGGCACTTTGTAAACACTGTCTACAGGCCGTACTACAGCCTTATTTCCACACGTGTGGAGTTGGATTATACTAATTGATCAATGCTTTGATTGTCTCTACTTGTTTCCTATCAAGCTGCTAAACTAGATCTTGTTTTATGATGACTAGTTTCTGATAGATTGTTTAACAAGCATACAATCACCTTGTGGATCATTCAAAGATCCATTTATGGTCCTTAGTACTGTACTTTTCACAAAATATTTAATGGAATCGCATCCACTTCATCTCTTGCTACTTATTTTAATTTATTTATAATTGAGGAATGGTACTCTTGATAGGCTTAGTCATTTTAATTTTGCTCTATATTATTTTTATAAAATTTGTTTGTAGAATATGACTTGCAGTCTTCAACTCTTTTTTGGTCCATCACAGTTTTGAAGATGCAACTCTTGTCTCTCATTGAAGCATTGATAACCTAAGCATAAATACCTAGTCATGAGATGGTGTGCTAATAGAAGGCACACACCATTGTAAATTATTTACAAAAAGCCTCTCATGGAGTTTTCTTATAAATCATGGGCGAAAAAAGGATAAAAAATTAAATCATGACATTTGTCCTCTTGACTAGGAAACATACGTGAACCAAAATTATGTAAATTGTTTTTAAGTACACATTTCTAGATACCATTGTGAAAAAATTGTGTTTCAATTGTCAAGTTATTTGGTGGATTTTTGAGTGGTTGAATCATACATTATGATTATTTTTCTTGTAAGACAAATGTGCTTGTTGCTTTTGCTTTAATACCAAAGATGTACAAATTATTCAGGCATATTTAAATATAAACAAAATTTATCTCATGATTATACTTGCGATACATTCAAGCCAAACTTTAACATTGACCATTATTTAAACAATTGAATTATATAATTTTTAAAATCTTGAAAATCATTCTAACAACATTTCTTAGGGACTTCATCCTTGACATGTTCTCTTTCAAGAATCATGCAAGTCATCTCAAGACACTCACAAATTTTAATATAACCTTGAGCAAATATTTACAACAATAATAATGATGTATCAACTAGACCATGTTTGGACAGATTCATGCAATGCAAGATGTTTTCACGGAGTGGACTTGCAACAATATATTCAAGTGCACCATGACCTACCAAACAAATCATTGACTATGGACCATCAAAAGACAAATAGAATAAAAAAGTTGCTATTTTTCAACAATGATGCAAGTTGTCTCACAACACTCCTAAATCAAAGTAACATCCAACAGACAATCACAACAACCATAGCATTGTACAAAAACCAATTGACTTGTTTGGCCAATTACTACAAACACATTGATCGACTAACATATAATATTAGAGCACCGATATTCCAAATTTCACATATATGTACCATAACCTACTAAATAGGTCATTCATTATGGACCTCAAAATTACAAAAATAAATGAACCAACACACCATCACCTTAGTAAGCAAGGCTCTACTTGCTATTCTCTTGAGTTTTACATCATATCTACATGATTATAATGCCATCTTAATCCAACTAAATTTTAAAGTATGTAGAGGATTTTGATGTAGATATTACCAAAAAAATGATCTACTACAGATTTGGTGCAATATGCTTGTTATTTATATGGAGAATCCAACTATATATACCATTGTTTTCTATTTTATATACATGCCAACCATCATGTAATTGCATCTAAAATCTAAATTTGTCATATGTGTATCATACATCCAATATAATGACCCTCATTGCCAAAAAGAAATTGATGTTATTATTTTTCTAGCAATATGTACTTTTGTTTTGCTCAACATACACCTCAAGTTCAATTTAAAACTGCGAATAGAGAGAGAGAGAGAGAGAGAGGAGAGAGAGTAGAGAGAGAGACGAGGAGAGAGAGAGAGAGAGAGAGAGAGAGAGAGAGAGAGAGAGAGAGAGAGAGTGAGTAATGGCTAAGATCTTGACATGATTTTCTTGATTCAAAACAAGTAAGATAATCAACATTCTAGACTTCGAGATAATATATTTTTTCTCAAGCTAACTTATGGTAATATTTACAAGTACACTTTTATTTAATGTCTCCATATATGTTTACACTATTCCTATTCAATTTGGAAGGAGAATAATGTCAACTAATGCTCATTGAAAAGATATTAGAGCCTTGTATTAGGCACAATTTAGTCTAAGATTGTGAATCCTCTATTGAGCATCCAACAAAGTCTTGCCTTGTATCATTCATCCCATTTATGTATTCTTATGACACCTTAGTGATGGTATAATGCTCTAGAAATGAAAAAGCATAATTTAGTTTTCTTGTCTAACACAAATAATTGTTTTGAGCTCTTATTGAATCATAGAAAATGTGATCAATAAACTAGATAATATCAAGCTACGTTGTCGTCTTTTATATGTTTATGAAGTGGCACGCTCATATTCATTCAATATAATTAAAATATACACAAGAATCTCTTAGGTATTCTACATTGACAAACTTGAATCTTGTACAATTATAGTTTATATCATATTCATGATAATCTTATCTCTTACATAGTGATATTCTTATCTCTTCCATTAGTCCAAGTTTTGTTAATAGCTTACAAGGAAAAATATAGTTTTTTTAATGCACATGTCTCTTGGCATAGGGTCATTTTTGGGACTTTTTGTGATTACCATATCTATGTTGGCCAGATTTTTCGTTGAGGGATTGGTCCCATTGGTGATCCCCAGTGGGGAAGGGCCCACACTGCCCTTACATGAGTGATTAGAGTAACGATGTTTCCAATCCTAGGGGCCGTCCTAACCACCCCGTACTCCCGGGTCAATGAGAGTTTTCCAGTCTCTAAGAGGTATGACCACTAGGAGATAGATGGGCTGCACAATTGATCACGAGATTCTATTTCTTAGATTCTAAGTTCCGGTGCTAGGTGTTGGACATTCATGATGCTAGTATCTGCCTATTCTTGGCATAGTTGGGTCAGATTTGTGGACAAAGGTATCCAAAAGGGGTCTATGTGATAATAGATACAAATCCGGAACTAGTGTAGATCTCTAACTATCTCCACTTCTAGATATCATGTGTGAACATTCTCATATTGTGTATCAAGTGTAATGAATTGTACCATCATCCATCCTTCAACGTGTAAGACTGGACAATATCTAAGGGTTGCATCCATTTAAGGATTCATCGGATTATGATAGTGAAGAAAGACTATGATAGGCTGAAATTTGGAGTCTGGATCTTAGGTAGGATCTAAGTGAATCACGAGGGACTTTGGAGCATAAATCATTTAGTCCTAGTGGGGTCCTTTCCTTCAAGGGACTCATAAGGATTTTTTATCACGAGTCACGGAGATCCAATTTAGATCTAGCCCAGACGTCTACATGGTCGTCACTTCTATACTAGGGCTATCGACATGATTCTTGGTATGGCTATTGCTTGATATCTCTACAACTAGTTCAGATGTCGAAACAAAGCTCTTCTAATTCTTCGCCTAGGCTCATTCTCTGGAGTTACATTAATCTTGTTGGTTGTTCCGGGTGACCATTTTGATAAGCCAAAGTTGGGAATCCTAGAGAGAGATTGTGTCACTTCAGAATATTGGGTGGATGTAGCATCAATTAGGTGCCAAGATTTGTCAGTTCTAAATGTTGGAGATGGTGAACTCATGCAACCATTCTCTAGCATTCTCCAAAGGGGCCGACAAGTTGATTGTCATCGACACCGAACTGTCATACCCCCAGACAAGTGTTGAGGTAAGACATCAAGTAGAACAAAATGTCAAGCAATTACAAGTCAAACTATCGGATCTAGCTCGTCAAGTGTGAAGCTTCCAAGCTGTCAAGCTCAACCGTAAAGTAATGTTACCAGAGTTATATCTAACCAAGAGTTTAGGTTAAAACTCTCTTGTAATGATGTGTTAAGATGTCTTGTAATCCCATAGCCGGACATAAGTATAGATCAATTTCAATAGAATGTATGATAAAAAAATCTACAAGTAGCAGAATACATATTTGTAAGAGGAGTGTCATGCCGCTTACGCATGATGCATTGCCAACTCACTCTGAAAGAAAACAATATGAATACACTATGTTCTTCCGACTGTGATTTTTGCGTTGCATCTGTAATTGTTTGACTGATTGTAGCATTGTCTGTGATTGATAGTCATGTATCTAGATCTTGCAATCTAAAGCATTTTGTAGCACACTTTTGCATAGAATAGGTGCATAGAATCGCATACAAGATATACACAACATGGTATCAGAGCTTATTTATTAGATACAATATGACTACTACAATTTAGGCTAGGATTACAATCAATCTTGATGGCACAGATTATTGTGTATGGAAGTTCAAGATCAAAACGCTTCTAAAAGACGAAGAGATGTGGTCAGTGACTGATCTCACAGAACAAAAGCCTCTAGAGGAAGATCCAAGGAGAGCAGAATGGATAAAGAAGGATGAATGTGCAATGGAGATTATTGTATCCTCCATAATGAAGAAATCCTCATGCAGATTGAAGATTGCAAAAGCAGCCATGAAGCGTGGGAGACACTAAAGCAGAAGTATGAAGTGAGGACAACCAGGAGCATCAAGTCTTAACAACTGATGTACTTCATGAAATCTCTACCCTCATCCTATTAGCCACTAGAATGCTCGTCCTGAGTTTACTTGAGATGACATTCAAAAAATCAGTCACTCTTGTTGAAGATGAAAGACTGATGAGAGATGAAGGAGAAGCAAATGGTGACCAGAGAAGGCCCTTTTCGTAAAGGGAAAGAACAAAAAAAAAAACAAACCCAAGTTTGACAAGGCTCAAATGAAGTCTTCAACAAGGAAAAACTACAACAAAGAAACAGCTACTTGCAATCACTATCACAAGTTGGGACACATAGGATCATGAAGATGGATTCTCATAGTGCTACTTACTTAGCCCAGAATCTACCAAACACATACCTCTATAGTACCATCATGTTTGAGACCTGATCTCGAAAGGAGAGCTCTATGTCGAATTCATTAAATCAGAAGATATGATTACAGATCTGCTGACCAAGCCACTGGACAAGCCTCTATTTACAAAATATAGAAGATCGATTGGAATCTGATAACAAGAAAGGTTGCATCGTTGAAGAAGTGTTGTACATGGTGAACTCATGCAACCATTCTCTAGCATTTCCCAAAGGGGCCGACAAATCGGTAGTCATCAACACTGAATTGTTGGACCCCCAAACAAGTGCTGAGGATAGATGTCGAGTAGAACAAAACATTGGGCAAGTCGAACTATTGGCTTTAGCTCATTGGGTGTGAAGCTTTCAAGTTGTCATGCTCAATCGTAAAGTAACATTACCAAAGGTATAGTTAACCAAGATTTTAGGTTAAACCTCTCTTGTAATGATGTGTTAAGATGTCTTGTAATCCCATCTGGCAGAACACAGAATGTCAAAACCCTAATTTGGTGAGCACGCTAGCTTCATTACCAATGTGAAAAATCATGCATCAACTACACATAGAAGATGAAAACTCAATAAGAACTTGTCATAAATGCTCAAATATGATATTATATTGTCCTTGTTTGTAAGAAATATTGTACAATATCAGTACTCACACGTGTGAATTCATGTACATAAGAAAATCAACATTCTACACACAAAAATTCACTATATCACCACCAAGATGCAAGAGATTCATGTAGAAACCAAAAGATTTATCTTCCATAAGAATGCATGAGAGAGAAATGAGAAAGATGATTTTATCCCACACTTGTATGTCTCAATTTGCCAAATATGTAAATGTAGCAAATATGACTAAACTAGTTGAATCTTGCACTCCCTCTTCAACTAGTTTTAGCATGGACTTTGATAACATTCCAAGTGGTGGATGCCCTATGCTTCATAAACAAGTCCTTTACCAATGCTTTGGTGAAGATATCAGCTACACATTTCCTTGAGGACACATGTTGAAGCTCCACCTCTCCCTCACAAAATGATATTGCACCTCAATATGCTTGCTCCTAGCATGAAAGATAGGATTGCTTGCCAACCTTTGGGCTAATTTATTGTCACAAAAGATGATTGGGCTCTCTGAAAAATCCAGCAAGTAAATATCCTTGATCATCCTCTTGATCCATACCATCTCCTTTGTGCAATTTGTAAGAGCTTTGTACTCGGCCTCACTAGATGAAAATGAGATAGTGGCTTGTTTCTTCAACATCCATGATATAGCTCCATCACCTATGAAAATACAATGAGCACTAATGGATTTCCTATCCATTACATCTCTAGCATAGTCCTGAATCTGAAAATTCAAAAAATTAGATGATGATCCCTCATACAATGTGTTAAAATCTCGAGTTCCAATGATGTACCTCAAAACTTGTTTTCCTAGCTTCCAATGCTCTTCACTAGGATCTTGCATGAATTGACTCAATCTTTCAACACAATAACTTCAGGTCTAGTAATGGTTAGATAGATGAGTGAACCAGCTAGCTTTCTATAGAGAGTAATGTCCTTGAAGGATCTTTCACTACCTCTTATAGTTAGCTTTACATGAGACTCCATATGTGTATCATTGGATTTTGCATCTACTATATGAAACCTTTCTAGAAAGTGGAAGAGTCCATTTTCAAGAAGAACCTCATTTGCAATATATGCCTATCTTTTCTCTCTGAGTTGATCTAATGACTTCTATTCCCAAAACGTAATGAAATTTACCAAGATCATGCACCTCAAACTCCTTAAGAGCATTCTTGATATCCTCCACATCTTGATTGTCTCCACCACTCAAGATGATATCATCCACATAGATTAGCAAGATGGTAACATCAATAAAGTAAATGATCATACTCACTCATAACAAAGCCTTGAGAGAGTAAAAAAGTGTTAAGCTTACCATACCAACTCCTTCGTGCTTGCTTAAGGCCATACAAAATCTTTTGTAGTAGACACACATGATTTAGCTTTGTTGATGAAATATAGCTCTCGGGTTGCTCCATGTACACTTCCTCTTCAGGATCACCATTCAAGAATGCATTTGTAATATCCATTTGCCATAGATCCCATCCATAAAGTGTAGCAAGTGAGATGATGATTCAAATGCTTCCCATCTTTGCCATGGGTGCAAACCTAGATTTTATTCCACGTCGAGGCCTGTTGGTGACTAATGACCTTGAGAGGACCCAGACACTCTAATTGAGACATATAGAGTAGTGCATGTACATGTGACTGATATAGGCAGGAGGTATTCATGTAGAGTTGTAACCTTTTTATAGACCTGCATGGGGATTGCATGGACTCATGCAAAGGATCCTACTCTCTATATATTGAGGTAGTGATTATTCCGTCGAGGACTTGGTCTAGGTTACCTGATGAGCTCTTCTCTTCTTGCTGCCACATTGGCATGGCTTGGGGGCTCTTATACCAATGTAAGGACCATAGGGAAAACCCCTAAGATGAGGATAGGAAAACACAAGAGAGACTATGGAGCAAAACCACCCAACCAATCCTAGATCGAGGGATCTAGGATTGGTTGGGTGGTTTTGCTCCATAGTCTCTCTTGTGTTTTCCTATCCTCATCTTAGGGGTTTTCCCTAGTGGTCCTTACAGGATCGACAACCGCATGTGCACAAAAGAGAAGAAACTTCTGAAGATAAAGATGATCCCAACATGAGTCGTGAGAAAAGTGACAACGATGAAGCTAATCAGTGAAGTGAGGACAATGAGTCAGATGAGCAAAGCGATAACAATAGTCAAGTCTCAGATCCAAATATAGTTTCATGCAACATAAGTCCAATTCAAGATTCGAATCAAGTTGCAACAACAGATGGTGAAAATCAGGATTCAGACGAAAGTTGAGATTCAGAGTAGGATGTGAAGATAATTGAAGATCCTTTCGAGTTTAACTTCACACATCAAAGTCTGGAACTTGACCTACATTGATGCATTAATTTGGTCAATGATCAAGCAACTATGGGTCATCAAAATGAGAAGATTGCTATGCTCAAAGAAAGTCAATCAAGGCATTCACCAAATTTTTAGAATGAGGACTATATGGCACCGATATTCCATGGCTTGGAATTGAGTGGCTATCTAAAGGATCCGATTTGCGAACCAATTCAAATTGATTTGGGTCGACCTTTTGAGAATATTGTTATTTTTGACAACAATCTAATGGAGTATGAGGTATTCATAAGGGATATTGTCCACAATGAAGAGATTTCATTATTCCATATAAATCCAACTTGTATCAATACCTTGGATTATTGTTCAATGCCTCATAGATCCATTTTACAAGATCTTCAAGTGATTTCAGTTGGAAAACCCTATTCCTATGGATTCTCTAGAGCTCAAAAGCCAAATTGTAAATCACGTCCATATTTGGAATGTATGGATGTGAATAATGATTGGGAATATTCTCTTAGTCAACCAATACTCTATAGGAAGCTGATTTCAAATTATGCCATCAATCTATATTAGTTTCTTTGGAGAGGTTTACATTGCTCAATGGAATCTAATGTGGTCAATCATTAAAGATATCTAATTGAGTAATGTCAACAATGATTGTTCATCAATGGTTATTTGGAACAATCGAAACATCAAATCTTTGGCTCAATTTTGGAATATATTTTCACTATTTGGGATTGATGCTTCAACGATTTATATGGGCAACTGCAGATTTTATATTTTGAGACAAGAGTCCATTTTTGAGGTCAATCAGGTCAAATATTTACCACCACCTATAAATGAGATATTCACCAAATTTGAGGAAATATATTTGGTCAACAGTAGCCCAGAGACATGCTTCATCGTACGACAGAGTGTCGATATTCATGCCAGCTACTTCGTATGGAGCATTTATATACGAACGACAATTTATGACTACCATTTTTTATGACAAAATTGTGATTTTCTTCATCAAATTGGTCAAACAACATGGATTGGCAATTACGACAGAAGAGCCAGACAAAACCAAGAGTCCAAGGGAATTGGATACGCATCCGAGTTGGTATGATGTCGAGGAAGTAGACAAAAGAGGATATTGCGGTGATACACTCTGTCCATTCCATACAGATTGGTTGCCAACAAGCAATATGGTGATTCATCAACCTCTTCTTCGACCATCATTTTTCTTTCATGGGAACAAGGATTACAGTCTGAAGCGTCTTTGGATTTAAATATATAGGAAAAATTAAAAGCATCTTGAAGAATTTATACTAACCATGTAATGAGTGATGTGATCTTCTTCCCTTGCTTTTGATACTACATCAACAAACTTGACATGTCTTTTGTACAACTTTCTTATCAATATAAGAGAAATTATCTTTTCTTGGAATTTCAATCATACGATCAAGCTTCTTCCATACATCAACTTTTAGTACTCTAGTTTTGCCGCTCTCCTCGAAGTCCTGAGTGGCAGCAATGATTTCTGTCCAGATTGAGTATTGAATATTAGAAGTCTTACCAATATGGTTTGATAGGAATCGACGTGCTTTTGCTCCTCCTATGCTTGGCTTAGTAGGCATATTTCTTGTCTTTCCTGAAAGCTTTTCATCTTTTTGAATTTGGACATGTCCCTTATGAAGTCTTGCTTTCGATAAAACAACCTCTAATTGAGAGATAGCTTCCTTTGCAGATAATGCTAGCTTACTATTCCAAACAAAAACTATATGAAGATAAATGATCTTTTCTATTAATCTAACTTCTACATGAAGAGTACAAACATGCACATTTTTCAAGGTAGCACAGGCTTCCAGTTTGAATAACCATATTCTCTAGTACTTCTTGTACTCCTAGTAACATCTTTTGCCATTTTCATGTTGTACAAACAAGGGTGTTTAGGTGTAGCACCGTGAGAGACATTATACATGCATTTCAATGTTTTCAAATCACTTGCTAAGTGAAATTCAACATTGAAGTCTCCAACTCTTGGAACATTGAGAAATCTTCCATCCATATGGTCCTTGATAATCCTAGGATAAGATGTCCTTGAGAATATTCATGATAATATATCATGATCCTCCTTTAGCACCTGTCCAAAGAACTAATCAAACTTAGTTTACTATGAATTAATACTATCCATTGAATCTAATGAGATAATGGGGCTAGTTATTTGAAACGCTGCCAACCACCATATATCATTTTCGGACTAGACACTGAATCTGAAATCTTCTTGGTCCACTGTTTGGGATAGTGCACCATTCATGAGAGTTATAATAACTCTCTTCCTCTTCTGCCCTTTCACAATTTCTAACTCATCTAACTTAAGTACTATGTTTGCCATTCACCTTTTCAAATGTTATATTATAGTATGTGACGATGTATCTCAACAAGTAATTTAGATCAACAAATAAGTTGTTTGATGAATTATAGGATATTGATCTTCCATCAATTTCATACACCTCCTCAATATGAAATGGAGTACCAATGATCTTATGCATACCTATGTTTAATGTATCCCTCTCTTTCTTCAAGTGATATGACCTTGGGATTGGGACTTTTCTAACTCGAACTTGCTTAAAAGCTTCTATAACTTCCCTGCTAATATATGCAAAATCACAAGCACCTTGAACTATAGTCTTATCTAATTTTTTTTGAATGTCCACCATCAAAGACTCTGTTATTTTGCACTTTACATTTGAACTCCTATTGTCATCATGATACACTCGTTATTGAAGAGAGTGTGGGATGAGTCAAAGTGCTTGGATCTTGAGGATATAATATTACAACTATCCACAAATCTGAGTTCTTCTTTCCTTCTGCCCTATAACGAGAACGATCCTCAACATATATTAAACTCCTTTGCTTCTTCTTCTCTGCAAAGGTGCCAAATCAATAGGGATGTCCAAATGTAGACAATGTCGTCATTAGAAATAATAATAAAGTAATCAAATGCATCAAAGTACTAAGAACAGATTTTCAAACCAAACAAAAAATCTCGTCTTTTATTATATTATATACTCTGTACCATCAATCCAATCTCCATGCTTTTCTGCTTGATTCAAATTTGGAGATGACGCTCACATTTTTATTCCAGTAGGTAGTTGGCGCTCATATTGTCATTCGAATGTGAAGATGGCGTTCATATTTGGAGATGGCGCTCATATTTTCATTCCACTTGAGGGAATGCACATTCATACATTTTGCTTTTTTCCCTGATTCGAATTTGGGCATGGCGGTCATATTCTAGATCCAATTAGAAGATTGCCTTCTTTGTAACCAATGGAGGGAATGTATTTTTGAATTTAGACAAGTTAGACTGTGAATAGTTTAGAGTTCTTAACTGTGACTATAGACACTATGGTTAGATCATTGGGAGTTGGGAAGGCCTCGGGAGTGGTGGGGGCAAGCAAATAAACAATATTGTTTTTTTTATTTTGATATTTTTCTTTATCCTACATGGCATTCCTTAAAGGGTCTTTTTGATATTGAGAACTCCCCTAATGCGAGTTTCGTGAAGTTAAAGAAGGTTGTCTAATCTCCTCTTGGTGGATTCCTCTATACTAAGCCGACGATGACGACTCTCAGACTGAGATTACGGCTTCCTGTCCATATACCATTTGAAATGGAGTTTGTCCAGTGCTCACTTTGAATGTGGTTCTGAAAGCCCATAAAGTTGCATGAAGCTTATGATTCCAATCCGATCACAAAGCTTCAACCATCTTTGTGATATCAAAAATCAATTTTTACTTGGTCAAAGAAAAACTTTGGTTATCATATTACTTCATGCAATATAATATGGTCACGAAAGAAGTATTTTGCGTCACGCCCTTCACTGATCACGACATTAAACAAGAGGGCCAAGGGATGGCAAACGAGGAGGAAGGGCGAGGGACTAGTAACAAGAGGAGTGGAGGGCATGCAGATTAGAATGGTGAGAGGGATCTGAAGCCGTGGTCAACATGCATTTAACCCCAGTATCAAGGACTTGGCAAGGTAGATCCACAAACTTTCAAAAAATCATTCAAGGGCTTTTTTTTTCTAAAACTCTCATTCAAAGGAAGACTATAAATAACGATCGATTGGTGGCCAAATTTCTTGCTGCTACTTTTATTGCAAGTATCGAGAGACGAGACTTAACGAATTCGTGGACGATAGTTTCACCACCACCACCACGACGGCGACGCCAGCTTATTTTAGACTATAAAGATCTCTTCTCGTTTCATTCATTTTCGGTGCAAGATCCTGGCACAAAGTTTTCTTCTTGCACTTATTTGTTCTATGGAGAATTGATGTGGCAAAGATTTTCATTACAGGTCCTGCACTGGGCATAGAGACTGGAAAACGCTGAAGGAGTTTAGTTGATGGCTAGATGGTGAACTCAGGGAAGAAATATTCTTGCTACTATTAGGAATTGAAGCTCATATACAACACAAAGTGAACTGTCTAGAAAGCTCCTAAGCCAGTGCTATTTGGACTGAACAAACATAAGGTTCCAAGCAAACTGAGATGAGTTAGCTGGCAGTTTAGAAATTTGTATGTTCCTTTGCTTCAGAAATTTGAAGTTTTGCTCCTATTGGATCACTGCTAATTTTGTTCTTTCTTTTTCCTTAAGTAATTATGAGAATCTGCTTCAGTGAGCATGTCTGGATGGTTCTTGTGTCTGCAATTTTTAACTTTACGGAGTATGAGTAGAAAAATGATACATTGCACCTGATTATAGTTGGATCAGATACATATTTCTCAATGAAATTCAAAATCAGGTGTGAATTGGTGCAGATAGAGATGCCAACACTGAAGACGGATAAGTCTGAAAAGAACAAGACCGGCGTTAGAAATGAGCAAAAAAGTTAATGGTTGGAAAAATGGTTGCCGCGAAGGTGGTGTCGGTGGCTGTGGGCCAGGACTTGAGCAGTAAGGGCGCAGTGAAGTGGGCAGTGCGGAACTTGCTGTCGGAAAATGATGTTCTGACACTGTTGCATGTTCGTCCTCCAGTTCGCAGCATTCCAACACCAAGTATTTGCTCTTTATTCATTCGACTAATCATCATGCAATGAGCCGACAGAGCTTATTGTTTACTGTTCACAGCATCAAACGCTTATAGCAAACCTAAACAGAGAGCCGTGATATTGACTGCAGTGTCTTTGTGTTACCTTAAGAACTAGTAAAAACTATCATAAGCTGAACCAGTTCATGGCCTTAGGATCATGAAAACTAGTATTGACAGTTCCGATTGAGCCATTATCATTATATCAATTAAGTATCCTCATAACATTTCTGGTCTATCAGCCATTATAAAGAGCTCCCATAAGGTGAGAGCAAATTTGCAAACCAATAATAGTGTCTCCAGATTTTCGTCATGCTAACAAGGGTACTAATGGGTGGTGAAGACTTGATTATGCCTCAAATTCATATTTGCTAACATTCTTAACATACTTGGTAATTTGAAGAAATCTTTCTCTCTCTGAGGGGGTAAAGCTTTTTGCGTCTGCTTACCTGACAACTATGGTTTTCTAATGATTGAACATCTTATCCTATTTTTCCTGTTATAGTGGGGGGCTATGTGCCTATTGCACAACTAAATGATGAGAAAGTAGCGGCATATTTACGAGATGTACAAGGAAAAATCGACGAGCTCTTCTGTGCTTATAAAAACCTTTGTTGCAATCACAAGGTGAATTAAGTTCCACGTTTGATATTACCCTAGTACTTTGAACAGAAACGCAATTAATATGAAAATTATTGCATTTGCTGCATGGGAAATCTCAACTCGGGGATTAGGATAGATTGACAACTTTCTGTTTACATTTCATATGGTACCAACTTTGTATTTCAATTGAACAGGTAAAAGTCGATTGCGTGGTTGTTCGAAGTGATTCAATCCCCAAGGGACTGCTGGATTACATCGTGAGGACTGGAACTCAAAAGCTGGTCTTAGGGAGCTCTGTTCACAACATTTTGACTAGGTGGTTGGTGCTATTCTATGTTGAATCTGATTCACAATATGAAACCTTTTTTATATGTTGCTTGAGGTTACATTTATATTTTCGTCTATTTGGGTTAGCTTTAGACTAAAGCCTTTTGATATCAGGACAGGAGAAAACAATGAAAACTGATGCACCAGAAATTACTTTTACATCTTCATCGACTCCGGATGGAATGAGTGAACCAAGCTTGTGTCTTACAATAGACAGGGAGAGATAGAAAAATGTGACTAACATGTTCTTCCTTGTTCTCAAGATCCAGTTATTTACAATTCGCTTAAGCTTTTTGAGTCTTACTATCATGCAACTATGTTCCACAGAACGTTGGTTATGTGAAAAGCAAATGGAATAACATAAACTATTAAACAGTAATAAAAAATCCAGTTCACAAGACCATAGAAAATACATCAGGATTGGGATTTGCATTGAAATCTCAATAGAACAAGTACAACATGATGCTTATCATTAAATCATAAGTCTTGATTCTAGAGTGTGGCAAGAACTCCTTGATGGTGGCAGATCCCAAGGCTCAAGGATGGATGGGGGGATCCGAAATCCATGTAATAGCAATGAGCCAGAAAATACTCCATCTAAAAAGTTTTAGCCTCTTATACCTAGCATTCAAATTTCCTATGTAGCCTAAAAGCTAGTCATTTTCCTTATACCAGTTTTTTGAGTCCTTTTTTGGGGCACTTCTGCGTTCTCCTTCATATGTTTTACACCCATGACTTAGTAGAGTTAGGTAGCGTCTAGAGTCAGGTTAAGATAAGCAATCCTTTTTATCATTTATAAATAGAAGAAACACCCTTGTGCATTTTTTCATAAAAAAAACTTAAAGGTACATTGATGAGAAAAATATATACGTCCCAAGGGGAAGTTTAACAAAACGTAAGCTCAAACAAGAGCGAAGCTTGCACTAGAACTAGGATTCAGATCCCGGTTTTGAAAAGTAAGTGCAAAAATTATGATGATGTCAACGGGACTTTGCCAACTGACTGCAACAAATCAGAAAAGTGAAGAGGTGGTGAGTCGGCTAATGAAGGGAGATGAGATGTACCAGACCCAGCCACCGTCATCCGTTGTAAGATTGATAGGGCCTGAGCACATTGCAAGGCAATGGAAATGTGTTGTTTGAAGAAGCCATGAGAATAGAACCTGGAATACCTTGACACTCTGCCGCCCAATGGGAACTCATGCGAAAAAATTCCTCAAAGCGTCGATGCAAGGTGCCATATGTCTCAATTGCTAGGGGGATGAAAGCATCAGTAGGGTGCCTGTCGGAGTACTTTTTTTCCTTCTCTTGCGCTGCCCTGCTGCCTGTCCTGGTGTGAAGGCAATCGAGGCAGTAGGTCAGCACGCGTGGGATCAGCAACATCTGCCAAAGTACGAAGCCCATCCGGGAGAGGACAATGTCAACACGCTTGCGTGAAGAGTGAGATGTGGTAGAAGGAAGGACATAAGACTGTTCTCTGAGGACATGGAATCTTCCATCTCTGGCTATAGTGGCGGCTGCATCTCTAACAACATCATGCGTAGTTGTGCGCTCATTTCCAGAAGGACAGTGGAGGAGGTGGATAGCGAGAGCATCAATAGGCTGGCCACAGACACACCTGGAGAGACCCAAGACCGAAGGATGAGGTAGCTCCAAGCGAGTGGTATGAATGTATGAATCTTGAAGGGCTGAAACAATTTCTTTGAAGTCTGAACCTGCAATTTGATGACAGGCCCTTCACACAAGGGTTAGACCTTCATCTAAACCTTGTCAATTAGTTGTCTCTCATTTAAGCAACCCGCCCTTGATAATTTTCAAGTATTGTCTTCAAGGAACCCACCCACGATCGTTTTTCACATCATTGAATGTACTTCAATGTGAGGTATCTCCACAAATTTGGAAAGAGGCTGATGGGCTAGATTCATGCAGGGCTGGCTTCATGTTTCTTTTTTAGGCACTGCCTTCTATTCTTTCAATGCAGGACTTTGCAAAAATTCACGTTGGGCTGGAATTGCCTTTCATGCACATTTTCATGGGCTGATAGCAACTTGCTTGCCACACCCAGGAATTCCTGGGTAGTTTCCAACATCTTTGGCCACCTCTTAACATAGGAAAGATCTTCCAAGTATGTCTTCATATGGTAGCCTATTGCAACTAAGTAGATATTGTTGTACTCATTGTATGATCCATAACTGTTTGATACATTACTACCTCTGGTTCTTTTATTGGTCAAGTCGTTGACCTTGATGATGATTGACTTGCAAATTTGAATTGCTTTTGAATATCCATTTAAAAACTGTAGATCCACAAATTTCTTTTGAAGTGATAGTCGATTGAAGATGACCAATGAAGGGGTTGATGATGCACAACATTGCACACAACAATATACTCGTCTACCTATTTCTCTTTTTTTTCTTGTTGACTTAAATTTGTCATCCAATATTGTTAGACAAATTTCCAACGGGAGATCAATCTTGAAGGAAAATTTCTTAGTGTGAATGACACTGCCATTATACCAATATCATGTCATTATGGGGGTGGTGAGGCATTTCCACAATCCTAAAACTAATAGAGCTATCCAAAGTATGCTTTACTCACTATAGCATACTCCCAAATCGATAAAGGTTTTCTAGGCCTTTAGGTGCACGATCCTGAGAGAGTGTTTCCAAAAAGAATTTTACGTCTAAACCATGCAATAGTCAACAATATACTATTTTGTGTAGAAGAGGGACAAGAGATTCCATTCCACCACCAAGAGTAAAGGGTTTGTGCTATAATTGTGGAGCCCCTGGTCACTATTCGCCTAATTGTCCTAAACCTAGGAGGTCAGTAGTATATGTGCCACTTCGTGCTAATTGTAAAGGCGAAGGACATTTTACTGCTGAATGTCCTTAGCCACAACAGCCACAGTCTAAACCACGATTTGTAAAGACATCTAGAGAAGATGAGCCACGACCATCTAAATCTAACACTGACATGGTAGTCCAAAGGATAGAAGTAGAATCGGAGATTTTAGAAAATCAAGACCAGGATTGGCTTGAACTATACTTAGATCTAAATAAAGTTACAACTAGAATAGGAAAAATATACCAACTCTTAGAGATAAAAAGAAGAAGGATAAAAATATGAAGAACGCGAAAAATGCGACAAACAAAATACAAATAGCAGAACAGTCCGTAGAAACTTTTGAAAATAAAAATCCAAAAATTTGACAGGTTTGCTGAAAAATAGCTTACTGCAAAAGAGATATTTGGTCTTGTACAAACCATTGCGTACATGAGAGATCCAAGTATCAATCGATAAGGATACTCCCTCATCTACTCTTCTTCTTGCTTGGTCTGGTGACATTGGTCCTTTAACAAATGCATGCCTGGATCCATCAGTGAGTGAGCTAATTTACAATTCATTAGATTGTATCTGTTAAGAACATTGTGAAGATACCTTTGTTGAGTGATGTAAATCAGTCATTTCGCTCTGTCTCTGTGGATTCGAATGCCGAGACAAAAGTGAGCTTCGCCCAGAACAGTCATGTCGAACTCTGAAAATAACATCTACTTAGAATCCTTAACCAAATTAGTATTGTTGTTGAAAAGCAACGTATCATCCACGTATAAGGTGATGATAATGAAGGATTACTGCACTGACTTGGAATAGACGTTGCAATCAGCAATGCTTGGTTTGAATCCTTGTTCGATGAGAAATGTGTTGATCCTCTGGAACCAAGCTCTGGCAGATTGTTTCAAGCCTTAAAGTGCTTTGTGTAGTTTACAGACATAATTTTTCATACCTTCCAAAAAATATCCTTCGAGCTGGATCATGTAGATATCTTCTCGTATAACTCCATTCAGATAAGCTGTTTGTACATCAAGTTGATGTACTTCGAGGTCGGCAGCTGCAACATAAGACGAGCATTCGGATCGATGAATGCTTGACTACTGGACTGAAAGTCTCGCTGTAGTCGATGTTTGGGATTTGATCAATTACTCCGTTTGCAATCAATGATATTGCAGCCAATAGGAGCTTCGACTAGTGACCATGTTTGGTTCTCGATCAAAGAGGAATACTCTCTGTCCATAGCTTCTCTCCAGAGATCAGAGTCTGGTTGGCTGAGTGCTCTTCGACTATAGTCGGTTCCTGTATCAAGAGATATGCAGACTCAGGAGTATACCTTGTGGGCTTTGTGCACACTTGGCTTGATCTTCTGGGAGGATTTGACTGATGAATCACTCCTGGGACTTGTTGCTGGGTAGTAGCAACTTCTTCATGTGATTCACTATCACGAAGTGGGTCGACAATAGACACGCCTGAGCCAGAAGCTTGGACTGTCGTGTCAATGGCAGGTGATGAAGGTTCTCCTGGAGCAATATCCTTGCCTTTGAGATCGACGAACTGATCCTCGATAAAGACAGTATCCTGGCTATACAAGATTTGCTGGGTATCAAGATCATACAGCTTGTATGTATTATCAGATGAAGTATATCCAATCAGGATGGTCTTGAGACCTTGGAAGTCCAATTTTTTTCTCGTGCCTTTTGGGATCTACGTGTAGGCAACGCACCCAAACACTCTTAGGTTCTTCACAGAAGGCTTATAGCCTGTCCACACCTCGTGGGGTGTCTTGTCTGGGAGGGCCTTGGTCGAACATCTGTTCTGGACGTAAGTTGCATTGGAGATAGCTTCAGCCCAGAATCTCTTGGGTAGCGATGCATGCGCTAGCATACATTTGGCTGATTCAACCAGGGTACGGTTCTTCTTCTCGGCTAAGCCATTAGACTGAGGACTGTAAGGAGTGATGAATTGCTTCTCAATGCCTTGGCTTTGGCAGTACTCCTTAAACTCGATAGAGATATATTCTCCACCATTGTCTGAACTTAGAGCCTTGATTGTTCGTCTAGTCTCCTTTTCTGCATGCTCCTTGAAAATTTTGAAGCAGTTGAAGGCTTCTGATTTCTTCTTTATAAAATACACCATAGTCCTTCTGGAAAATTCATCAATAAAAGCTATAAATTACTTTGCATCCTTCAGCGAAGGATTTTTCATCAGGCCACAAATGTCTGAATGTACAACATCTAGCAATTTTCTACCAATATGCTGATGGCTTGATTTAGATGGTTTCCTAGTCTGCTTACTAACTAGATAGTCTTGATAGACTAGTAACTCGACTTTATCTCGAGGATAGTCAAGATCAAGAACAATAGATTGTCTAGACATTTCTTGTACAGCAGCATGATTCAAGTGACCAACTCTATGTTGCCACCAAAGTAAACTTTTATTTGCATGATAGAAGTACTGAGCTCCTGACTAGAGGCAGAAAAACAATGACTTAATCTATATAAGTATCCATGTCTCTTTCCGAGTGCTAGGATCTTGTCTGTCCTATCAACTACTTTGCACTGATCACATTCGAATTCTACTCTATGTCCTAGATCTGTGATTCTGCTTACAGAGAGCAGATTCGTAGACAAATTTGGTATATATAGGACTTTAGAAAGTAGCTTAGACTGATCATTTGCAAAGCGTAATTTCACCTTTAATAGCTTGTGTGCTATTGTCTCCAAGGTGAACATATTTCTTGGTACCGTAAAGTGTATAGGACTCGAAACAGCCAATAAGGCTGGTCATGTGTTGAGTGGCTTCGAAATCTAGAAACCAAGAACTGTTGCCAGATGCTCCTTGATGGCTGGTCATGAAGGCATCATGATCTACTTCTTGAATAGGCTTTGGAGCTTCTACAGCTACATTTGCCACTTGGTTCGACTGCCCCTTGCTGTTGTTCTTGGCTTGAAGTATTCGGTAGTCTTGAATTTTGTGGTTGTTTCGCTTGCAGTATCTGCAGAACAACTTCTTCTTTGTCTACGGATTCGACTGTTCTTTGTGTTGTGCTGATTTCTGGTTTGGCTTTGATTGCTTCAGGCCTTTATTCTTCTTCTGCTTAGTCGTGCTCTTGTTGGTGTATAAAGCATGAGAATCAACTGAGGAACTTGAGGCTTCGTTCCTCCGCGTGTCTTCCTGCAACAATATAGTAATGACTCTTGAAAGAGTCAGTTTTGGATGAGTCGTGATGATCATCACCTAGCTGTCGTATGAGCTTGACAAGCTTGTAAGCAATTGCATCACTGTGTCTTGATCGTTTATGACAGATCTGACAATGGCCATTTGCCTTAGCAAGTTCTTGAATTGATTAATGTGATTCTGCAGGGAATCACCATTCGTCATCTTAAGGGAGTAAAATTTCTTCCTGAGATGTAGCTTGGAAGCTATATGTCGCACTTTGTATAGTGTGCTCAAGATGTCCCAGACTTCTTTTGATGTCTGAGCCTCGGATACATGGCCGATCTCGGTAATTGTGATGTTGAGGATAATCAGAGTGAAAGCCTTTCCATCCTTCAGCTTCCATCTGGCGATTGCTGCATCGTCTGCTTCGGGTTTTTCTTCTGTACCTGTAACAACGTCATACAATTCTTTAGCCATTAGTACAGTTTTCATCTTAAATTTCCATAGATGGTAATTTTCTCCATCAAGATTGTCCATGATGGGACTGGCTTTCCCTTGGGAATCCATGTGGAAGATTAATTTAAGTGATAGGTAAAACTATCAGTGACTTAAGTATGAAAATCTAATTCATAATTATAGAATAAGAAGACAATTACTCTATCGGCTAGTAGAGTCTTGTACTGGGAAAGTTTATCAGGCTACAAAAATAGCTCTGATACCATGTTGGAAGAAGGAGAGTGTGTGAGTGTGAGAGACGAAAATAAATAGCTTGTACAAGACTCTATCGGCTAGTAGAGTCTTGTACTGGGGAAGCTTATCAGGCTACGAAAATATCTCTAATACCATGTTGGAAGAAGGAGAGTGTCTAGTAGAGTCTTGTACTGGGGAAGCTTATCAGGCTACGAAAATAGCTCTAATACCATGTTGGAAGAAGGAGAGTGTGTGAGTGTGAGAGACGAAAATAAATAGCTTGAAAAGAAAACGAACATGAAAAAGAAACGAACTCGAAATTCGAACAAAAAATGAACTCAAACGGAATGTGTTCGTGTGCAGCGGAATGAGCTATATTACTTCTTTCCTAAGCATGACTACGCCTATCAGAAACGAACAGAACGGTAGTGATAGAAATCACGATCGTTCTGATTACATAGTTAAACAGTAATAAAATACTAGAAAAATAATTTGTCACGAACAACTAGACAAACTATATGTCGCAAAAGATTCGCAAAGAGCTAGACTGAGCTCGGCAGATAATCAGTCACGAATGATTCGCGAAAGGCAAGACTAAATATTAGTCGTCAATGGCTAGACTAACGATAACTCGCTAGAAACGAATTACCAGATTGAGCAACAAGAGAGTCAGACATAATGAAAATAAGCATAGCAATATTGGCACAGATTTGAACGCAGAACAAAAGAGCTGTTATCAGATTAAGTATAGCAAAATATATGTGTCAATAATGCGGTAGAGCACAAGACAATAGCAGACGAAACCGCGTGCTCTACAAAGTAATTCAATCTGTAAGAGGAATGAACCTGTTACTAACAATAAAGAATCAAGCACAAGGCATCTACTTCGTCTATCTCTGATAAGCTTTTGATGCAATGATATTACACACACTTGATCTTCAATCTCTTGACTTTTGTTTAAATACGCAAATGATATTCATCATATATACACAATGTTACAGGTGTTTAGATGAAGAAAATACAAAGTGGATGTGTTTTCTGTAGGAGATCATGGGTGGCTATAGTCGTTGTCAAGTCTGTTAGCGCAGTTGCATGGGGTGAGCGTGAAAAGGGTGCGACGTCAGCCTTTGCTGAAGTGAACGTTGGTGAAGATGCGAAAAATACGTCACTCTGACGAAATGCCTTAGATTATGATCTATAGGGTGCCTTCACTTTTCCTAGGGCACCTTTGGCATTTTGTAAGGTAGTGTCGTCTTTTTCGCCTGTCACAAAACACGTGTAAAAACACAATGTCGCGTTTTGCGCATCTTTTCTTAACCTGTGAGAATTTACATGTAAATATGCAGACTGTGCGACAACATGAGTAAAAATGCAGCATGAATGGAGGCAGATTAAAATGGGATTTAGGAGAGTAGAGGAGATAAATCCAACATCTAGCAACCAAGTTATCAGAATCGTCATTGTCGCATCTTTCGCCAGTAAGGTTTGAGTTGTGTGGAATGACCTAGGTAGGGCTCGAAGAAAATAACTAAGCTGTTTTTTCTTGGAAATTGTATTTTTTGTACCAAAATTCTGTAAGGAAATAAACACATCTTTAATCTTTCGCACGAATGTGTTCAGGTCTTTGTTGTCCCGTTGTAGAAAAGTTAATTGGTCTTCCAAAAACATGATCTGATTACAAGATCGAGTCTCATTCTTGATTTGCAATTCTTCCCATAGATCCTTTGCGTTTGAAATTGATGTAGGATCTAGCATTGTATTGTCATGCACTGAAGACGCAATAATTGCTATAGCTTTGTCATTTTTTAAACTCCATTCTCGAAGTTCCTTGCCAGGATTAGCTTTTGGCTTCTCCTCAATTGGTTCTACCCATTGCCATAGACCTTCCCCCTTCAACAAGAGTGAAGTCTTTAATTTCCAAATCAAGTAGTTTGAACCTTCTGGGTCCAAGATTGTAGTGATCTTAGCTTGAATATTGATGATCGACAAAATTTTTTGATTCTAAATAACCTCCAAATAGCGGCTTACTGATGGATGTATGAAGAATGTTGAGAGGGATGCGAAGATACCATTGTATCAACTTTAATTCCGCATGCTCTGATACCACTGTAGGAAAAATAGTAATTATTCTTCCACAGAGAATATGATGCAAGTTCAAATAAATCAAACTAATATCAGTGTCTTCAATCGGGATTGTATCTGATCTATGTACTAATAGAACAATATTAGTTCTGATTGAATATGCATGCAAAAATTATATGCGGAAGTAAGAGACAACTTAAGACTATTTAGACAATAAGAAGCTATTGATCAAAAATGAGTTTTTATAATTCTGAATCTGATTCATCAATGTACACCTCTTGTTGTCTTATCTCGTTGTTGTGCCTGTGATTGAGTGAGTGAGTTACAACAAGTAGATCACATGTATTTATATTGCTACATGACATGTCTTTTGGCCTTTTATTTACAAGTCTTTTGGTCTTTCAATGTTGTAATAGTAGATATCTAACCATTTATGATGGTTGATATTCAAATAGACGTTCTGTTTCCAGGGTCAAATAAATTTTGTTTGCGAATTATTCGCAACAGTCCATCTCTTTGTCTCAGCTTCGTGTGTCACGAATTGTTCACGACACTTGTCTCTTCGCAACATTTTTGTCTTTCGTGAATTGTTCGCGACAGATGACAATTCTTGAGCTTGAAGAAGAAATCTAGAATATTTCGCGAACTGTTCGATATAGTTTTGCGACAGGTGAGCTTGAAGAACAGTCCAGAAGATTTCGCGAATTGTTTGCGACAATTTCATGACATCTGAGGCTTGAACAGAAAATAGAATAAAAAGTATCTTCTAAAGTGAAACTGGTGTCAATCACAGGGGTTTCGCCTTCATATCTATCACGGTTCCAGGTAATAATATGTTCTTCTGATTTACCATGATTATTTTTCTCGCCAGTCTGAAATCTCAATTCTCTAGACTTCCAGTGTACACTTGCACTAGCTTGATAAAGCCAAGGCCGTCCAATTAAAACAGAGTAAGATGACAAACCAAGTGGTTTGATGACAATAAAATTCATTGTAAAAGGCTTGGCTTGTATGTATACTGTCACATCCTTTAATTCACCAACATATTTAATTGTGTTACATCCAAAAATTTCCCACTTGGCAAATTGCAATGATCAAGGATGCAAACACATGAAAGTTGAACAAATCTTGTGGTGTTAGTTCTAGAACTCTATTGTCATTCTAGAAAGTGGTCTCATCACCCTTCTCAAAATGACACCCTTTGCAAGGATGAGAAAGAAGCCACTTCTTAGAAAGTGGGCTAGACATGTTCTTTGTGGCATTTATCTTGTTGCAAGTTACATGGAGTAGCATTCTAATGGATTTGGGCTATAAAAGCTATGCGAAATAAATTAACCTTGATGGTGACTCACTTGAGGTTTTCCTGTCAAGTTAAAAGACCAGAATTGGGACCCTCCACGTTTCCAGCGAAGTATTGCAGCTACTGTGATACAGATACTCACAGTTCTAATGCACGCATCAAATTCCAGACTCATCACTTGTCGTAGCTATGCATGTTAGGTAAAGCTCTAGAACAAACTTAATAGGTTCACATCCCTCCATAGCTAGCACCACCTCAGCAATCCTTAATTTAGGACAACAGTTGTAGCAAAGCCACTGCTAAAGTATTTCTCTAGGCTTATTCTCTTTTGATATGGAAATTATCCTTTGGAGCTTGAATGTGCTTTGATTTATGGTCTACTTCGTAATGGCTCTGATTCCTGTTCTCAAGGCACTGTAAGAGTTTAGAATTTAGGAAGCCTCTGAACTCTAGGCATGCCCCAATCTTTGAGGATTGTTTCTCTTGTGGAACAAAAAGGAAGATAGCTTGTCCATGCAGAAAATTTATGCAGTGCAAACCATAAGCCTGATTCCATGATTCTTCTATACTTCCTTTTTATGATCCTAGTTAGATATTACAACGACTGTGTTTATGCATTTGTTATCTTAATGATGTTTTTTGCTTTCTTTTTTGGCTTTTATATCAAACGAACAAACAGATCCCTCAATGTTTACTTGGTTGAACGCCCTTATGATTCCTTTCTCATGAATTTAGACCTCTCAAGTGACTGTGTGGTTACCAATAGTATATCACGACAATCTAGCTGTTGTAGTAACTTGTTTACTCATGAGAAAAGGCCAGGCAGTTCGTAACTGTCTGCAGGTTCATGTGTTTTTTCTTTTATCAAAAGGGTTGAATGGCATATCAAGTTCTTACCTTTAATCATTCACCAAAACTAATTTCTAGATTCTGTAAAAGTCATAGTATATAACAGCTTAATTGTTCCTTTGTTGCAGGAAATTTATGGGACCAGGAATAGCAGCGTATATTTCAAAGCATGCACCAAGTTTCTGTTCTGTACTTGTGATTTCAAAACAAAGGTTACTGTCTGTGAAAGATGTGAACTACTCTATGTATACTCCTAGATCGGCCAGTGGAAGCTCTGATTCTGAAACATTTGATGATATAGTTACAACAGGGCCGCATCAAGGTGATTTACGTAACTTAGTAGTTTCTTTGTTGGCAAAGCCAACCCTCTAAATTGGCAAGTTTAGGCAAGATTACTGCAGTGAATGAGAGCCACATGAAGGACTCATGTTTCTGAAATCAGGTTTTTGCAAAACATCTGGTATAAATTTTGTTTTATTAGAGATGCTCCAGGGCACACATGATCTCTTTTTCATCCCCTCACACACAAATACTTACTGCTCTTTGAAGACTCAGTGTATTTAAATCATTTGTGAATTTTAGTTAAGGCTGTTTAGCTGAAGTTTGGGAGTTTTAACAGGTAAATCTGAGATGAATAAAAAGTCACAGCCAACTCTGCAGTTGACAAATAGATCACCTTATGGATTGGACGTATTTTCTCAGCCTTTCCTTCTGCAGAACTCCAAGACAGCCGCTGTTCAGAAATGGATGGATTTATATGAAAACGAAATGTTCATCTCACCTTTCTGGACTTCTGAAGCCCATGATGAAGCTTGCTACAATAAGCAGAGGCAATCCTTTGAAAGCATCCTTAACAAAAGTGGTCAGCTCTTAGAAAGTAATGAAGAAGACGTTGGGCAACTTGTGACTAATCTCACAGCTCAATGCACTTCAAAATCAGATCATCTTTCAGCTGAAGATACAATCCCAGTGGGAGGAATCTCAAGTACCACAGAAAACGTCTGGCCTCTGATTCATAATATTCAATACGTGAAAAATGAGGAAAAATATCCTTTGCAAGAGGCTGCCAATTTAGACAGAGATTGTTCAACTGGTGTAGAATGTTTATTTAATAGCGAGCTCGAGAATAAGCTATCTTTGAACCCTTATGAGCAGGTGAGAGACAACAGCAGCTTAGTGAAGTGTTCATCAGTATGCTTTTGTTGGAATTTTGAGTAACAAAGAGCAGCCCAGCTTGATATAAGGAGTTTAATTGCCAAGCTCAGAAAGATAACCATAAGTCGAATCTGACTCAGCATTATGCACTAAAGCTTTCTTGATTCTTTGAAATTACCTTGAAAAGCGTACTTATTGTCTTCACAATTGTGTAAACTCACAAAGCAGCGCATAAATAAAGGGAAATTCATCAATATAATTAGAGGTTTTGAGCTAATATGCAGTGTGAAAACGATATGCTCTGAAAAGTTCTTTTAATAACTTTTTTAGTGAACCCTTTACTTTCAGAGGATGTTACTCTATTTACTTACTCTGTACATTAATGCATATCTCCCTTTCCAATTTGATAACCTGTTGTTTTCTGAGATTGTATTGATGTAAGGAACATTACCAAGGTTATTCTATACCATTTGAGACAACCTAAATTATCATCTGAATTTCTTAGTAGTCTGATTGTTGGCAGTGTAGACTGACTTTTAGATTCTTGCTTTCAGGAGGTTGAGAAATTGAATCATCAAGTCAAGGAAGCAATATGTCTTGCAGAAAAAGCACGAAAAGATGCTGACGTGCAAGCTATTTTGCGGATTGAAGCTGAAAATGCTGCTCTAACGGCTGCCAAGAAGGTACTAGTCTTGAGCCTTACATGCAGCTCATGTTCTGATTCTCTGTGACAAAATACATATCTAGAGGAACATGCATCAAACCTTTATTTGATTGCTTAGGGAAGTGTAAGCAGCATTGGATGTGAAACCTTGTAGAAAGGTATTTCAAAGGTTGTCATAGAAACCCTTCTTTCTGCTCTCCCTCTCTTTTCTTGTCCTCTGCATGCCCTTTCCATGTACTCTTCTGCCTATTGCTACCCCCAGTACACAAACATGTTTTAGTTAATTCTCAGCAAGGTACATAGTCTTTGATATTTTGTATTTGACATCCTTGAATTCACATTTCACATTGCGTGTGCTTTTTTTAATATTACACTTGTTGTATTTTTAATCATAACTGGAAAGTTATATTTACTATAGTTGATGCCTTTTGCAAGAGAGAGAGAGAGAGAGAGAGAGAGAGAGAGAGAGAGAGAGAGAGAGAGAAAAGAAGGAGAAGAAGAACCTTTATTAATGTCTTTTCCATGCCAAAAAGCATATAAGACCAATAGGAGTACATGTCAAATATGTGGTAACCATGGGAGCGTATATAAACGTCTCCAAGAAAAAAATATGCATAAAAGATGAACAGCATAATTATAAACTACAAACTGTCAATAAGTGAGAGCAAAATAACTGCTAAGAATAGAATATATCATCTAGCATTTCTGCTGAAAAAGGATGTGATGCGAGCTGTAGCAGGAGGTAATATGGAACGTCGCTTACGTCATCTAGGAGGGTGAAAATTGTGTGCTCTCATAACAGGGCGGGAGTAGTGCGAGCTGCCACATGACTGTGAGTGATGCACTATCTCTGATATCAGGGAGGTGGTGAATCGTCGTCATCGTCATCAGACTCAAAGTCTCGGCGTGGTCGTCTCCTGGAGAAGAATGACATAATCTGAGCCTGAGAGCGAGGATGTGGCTGGTGAGCTAACTGGTACATATCATGTCATATCAAGACCATCTCTCATATCATAAGCACAACACAACGAGGATCCTCATATGCAATGAGCGATCTGAGTGTAGTAGGCATGTCCCGGAATAGGCAGTGGTATCTCCCTCTGATCGCATAATATATGGGGCATCTCAAGATGAAGTGCTCCTTGACCTCATGTAAAGAACATAACTAGCATAATCTCTCCTCTTGTGGGGTACTCTGGAATTTGCCAGTCTCAATAGCCAACTGGTGTGAGGATACTTTGAATTGTCCCAAGTGAAACGAAGACTGTGATAATCCTGAAGTCAAATATGGAGGTAAAACGTGGCATCTTGCTCCAAAAAGTGAATTTGGTAGTAATCAGGCTTAACCCCCAACTGGCGTCGCCAAGTACGATCAAGATATGCTCTGTATAAAAACCGTCTAATGTATTGGTGTGTACCTGTGGGGAGATCAATTATAGTGATACTAAATGCCTCCATGAGGAAATGTGATGCCTGAGAGAACCATGACAATCGATATCCCTGAGACTGAAGATGGTGGGAGGACATGAGTGCGAGTCGTGTATATCTCTGCTCTATATCAGGAAGTGCTTGAGCTCTCTAGATAGCTGGAAGGCTGCCTATATTTGGATAGGGGAAGTGGCAAACTCTGCAAGAATGATCTCATGTGGAACAGAAGGTTTCGCCCGAATCATGCGAGCTAACGTAGTGGTTTGTAATCGTGAAATGCTGGCCCTGGCAATGGCTCAGGTAGCCAACAACAGAAGATCATTTCTGGCAGCAATGGCCCATTTTGATAGCTCTTCACTTCATGGAAAGAAAGCGGCTCTTAGGAACAGCAATAGGTATGGCTCAAATCACTGCTGGCTCACCGATTGGGCAACTGAAGTCCATGAAACTGAAGTGCGATGGATAAGCTCTCAAAGATGAGTATTTTGCCTTTTGAGTGTTGTATTGAATTTCAACGTTTGATAGCTCCAGAATGAGCAGTAGAAAACTGCCATAAAAGGTTCATAATCTACCTTTTAAAGTGGGATCCACAACAATGAATATTGGCTTCATAAATGCGTCTGATAGCAAAAGCTTCCCGTCTCATGAAGTGTGATCCATAGCAATGAATGGTGGGTTCGTAAATGCGACTGGCAGCATAACTATTTGTAGAGTTTTTGTTAGCTATTTGCAAAATTTTGTTTGCAAGATCCTAAGCAAACGACTACAAATCACAGACTTCAAATCATTCAATCAACGAAAACGACGCGACAATCAGAGATGGAAGAATTGAGAGCATTTTCTATTTTATGTTCTACCTTTGATTCGAGTGAGTCGATCAATGTCTCGCACGTTGGCGGCTTGTCGCTCCTTTTACAGAAGTTGCTATGTTCTGCTCGTTGGAACTTGGCAGACTTTCATGTATAGCAGATAATGCTAACAGTATGCTAACACTACTCTCTACTTCTGCTCTCTAGCTCTATGTGTTCTAGCAATCGATCCTATGTTTATATCGTAGTTGCACCACGATTCAGAATCACGGTCAAAATCGCAATTCAGAATCGCGGTCAGAATTGCGATTCAGATTCGCGTTTCGGGATTTTCCCAAAATCGTGCAGAATCATTTTTTTTTTTTGAAATTTTTTTAGGCAATATGGGTATCAGATGAAAGCTCTGATTGAGGGCATTATGACTGTGTAATTTGCCGACTGTTTCGGGTGCAGGATGGTCCAGTTTAGGTGCATTAATCCTATTATAATTGACAACGGAATTTAGTGTAGACAAGAAACAATGAACATGAATCTAAAATTATGATTATAATAAAGCAAGTACATATGGTGGTGCTATCCAACCATGCACCATGGCAATGGCGATCTAGAATAGACTTTGGATGACTGATTTACACAATAACAAAATGCTGAGAGAGCGAACAATGAAAGGACCAAGGGGATGCGAAACACCAAAAAGTGTGTTTTTACTCACGGACTTGGAAGGCCAAATCATGAAGAGGCCTTACCATTGGGGGGCATTACCTCGGACCCCACCGTTGGGGGGTGTTGTTCCCCAAACCCCCACTGAGGGTCTACCGTCCCCGGACCCCCTATTTCTCGGGGGGCTACCGCCCCCCGAACCCCCTAGGACTTCCAAGGTTTGTTTCTTGCATGTCCAGCTGATTGTTGCTTCGCATGCTATCGAACATCCTCCTGTCACGGATTTGCTATCGTCTTTGCAGCTCATCCAGCTTGAATCACTGTAGTGTTGCAGCTCCTTTTTCTTCTTTTTCTGCTTTGTAGGTCAATCCCATATTTTGGGTGCCTTTCAGATATTGCAGAATTCTTTTTGCCATTTGCCAATGTGCCATGCCAGGGTTGGAGGAGAATTGGCTCAGGAAAGGCCAAGTCGGGTCTGGTACAAATTGTAAGGTACATCAGAGTACCGATCAAGTTCTGGTATGGTACACCTTCCATTTTTTGTCTCCTCATCTGTGTTCGGGTAGTCCTGCTTCGTCATTCTGGCTCCAGCTATCATTGGTGTGGCCTTTTCTTTGCAGTCCAACTCTTCAGCACCTTTTTGGCATATTCTGATTGACTCAGATGCATTACTCTTCTTATTCGATCTCTTCTGATCTACAGCCCAAGACATTTTGTCGCTTCTCCCAGATCTGTGATTTCATAGTTTGCATAAATCTGACTCTTAGTTTCCTTGATTAGCATCAAAGAGTTTCCTATCATTAGTGTTACGAGCTCATAACCAGTGCCGAACCCTAGGGAACACAGATAAGTCAGATATCACAGTCAGGGTCGTGTCCAGCGTACATGACCAATAGGGCAAGACAGTGTGAGTAGTGTGCCCCAGCACGGTCCATAGCCATGGCGGGCCTAACACAGCCTAGGGACCCTGTCAGCAGGATAGGGCCCCCAGTTGGGTCCCGACGTGCAGTCGGCCACGTCAGTGCCACGTGGCCGACACTTGGCAGTAGCATGCTACCAGTCCTCACACTGGGCTAGGAGGGGCTTACTCTATATCAGGGAATAGGCAAGGTTGGGTGGATCAGTTTGCCCTACTGTGGTGTTAGGAACTATTACACTGGTATCAGAGCCATCTCCATCTTTGGGAGTTAAGGAGCAGCAGGGAGAAAGTAGAGAGAGTGTTCAGAATCTCTTAAAACTTTGGTAAATAGGAGAGACAGATCCAGCGTTGGAGGAGTAGCTTTCCACTGTGAAAATCTCCGTTAAATCATCCTCCTTTCAGTTGGAATATGAATTAGATTTCTGAGACAGATCCATCGCTGTAGAGATAGCTATCTGACAAGGCAATTTCAGTGGAATTCTGAATCATCTCAGCATAAATTCAAGGGAAAAAGATGGGCAGATCCATCGCTGTAGAGCTAGCCCTCGGATCTGAAAATTGTAGCAAGTTTTGAGTAGATTAGAACAAGTCTAATAAAAAATAGAGTGGCAGGGTCAGCGCTGGACAGGGAGTTGAAAAATTGGATTTTCATCCCTGATTTCTGAGATTTTTCAGTAGTTTGAAGCTTCAAACTAGATTGCTACAGACCAGTGACCTACTACTTGAAGTCAGATCATAGATTCAAGCACGTTTTGGGCCTTGAATTTCAGAAAATTAGGCCAAACAGGTGGCTGTCCAGCCAGCAAGGGCAGAGACACAAAAAATTCCGGATTTCTTTTTGTAAATTTTTGGTTTTGACTCGATTTGTTGGAGCCCCACACCTGAAATCAGATCAGTCAGCTACTCAACTCAAGAACCGGGAAATTTGGCACCGTTGTGAAGCTTCAAACTGGCATTTTCCGGGACAACAGGTCTGAAATCTTGGGTAAAAGAGCTGAGAGGGTTCCTCTTCATTCTTTCTTTGGAAGTACAGTCCTCAGAAATAGCTAAGTCATCTTTCCTTTCCCTTGTACAGTTGTAAATTAGTCTTTTAGACTTTTTTTTCCTTCAGAGGTTAAGGTAGCTCTCTTTCAGTTCCGAAGATGACCACTCCTTAGGGACCTGATCAACCCCCGGAGAGAGGCTTCGACGAACTTGAAACAGAAGCCTTGGCTTACAGAAAAGGGAGAGAACCCATGGAAGTGGAAGAACAGGAACAGTTCGCCGAAGAACTCCATGAACTGGTTACCAAGGAGCAGTTTCTCCAATTGGTAACAGAAGTGGATGAACTGAAGTTGGCATTAGCCAATTTCAAGTCCAGTGTGGACGACTTGTTCACTGAACTCAAAAGCTTGATTTTGAGTTCCGCGAAAGGAAGCCTTCCCTCCACTTCTCAGTTATCCCCTTCTCCATTTCCATCAATTTCGGGTGAGACTTTACGGTCTCACCCCAGTGTTTTTAAAGATTTAAAACCTCCTACTTTTAATGGGGAAGAGAAGGATAGAAACGCAGACATTCTACAAACCTTCCTCAACAAATGGAAGAACATTCATGCTCTTAAACAGACCCCTGACCATTTGCAAGCAATTGAGGCCAGTCTTTCCTTAGGGCCTATGGCCTATAAGTGGTGGTTAAATCTCCAGGAGACTGGGCAGACTTCCCGGTCATGGAAAGCTTTTGAAGAAGCTTTCCTAAGAGAATTTCTAAAAGAAAATGAACTGGATAGATCCTGGGAAGCCTGGGAAAGAACAGTAATGGATAAATCCCTCATCCAATATATCTCGCAGTATCGAGAAGCAATTTTAAAGATTAAAAATATGGATGACTATCAGGAAATCAGGGGATTTGTCCGTGGCCTCAAAGATGAATATAAAGTAGAGGTCCAAAGAAACTCCCCTACTACCCTTGAGAAAGCTCTCAGATATGCTCAAATCTATGATGATTCGGTGGGTAGGAAGAGGGCGAGACAGCAGCCACTTTCTGAGTAGCCTCCTCAGAAAGACTTTCAATTTAAAAAGAAATTTTTAAAAAGAAAGAACCAAGATAAATTTAAAGGTGAAGCTCCTCAGAAACGCCCTTTCACTCATACAGCCCTTAAAACCAGATGATTTTGAGAAAGCCAAACAAGAACGTTTGTGCTTTGTGTGCATGGGCAAGGGACACACAGTCAGACAGTGTCCCAAGGGGCCTTTCACTAAAAAAGATAAGAAAGATAAAAAACAAGTTCATCTTGTTCAGACTATATGTTTCCCCAGTGACTTGGCAGCTTCCGAGATCAAAGTGTATCATGAAGATCATGAACACTGTTGCCAGCTGACCTCTGCAATGCTAGCGAGACCCTTCAGCTTTGGGCCGCATGACCTAGTACGTATGCATGGGAAGTTGGTAACCAGCCAGTAAGAGTTATGGTTGATGATGGGGCAACCCATAATTTCATCAACTACACCCTGGTTAAAAAGCTTAAACTACCAGAAGTGCCTAGTCAGCACAGGTACATAGTTTCATTAGCTAAGGGTGAAGATAAAAAAATATGGGAAACTATGGTAAGTAAGTTAATTCTTGGTATTCAGGGGTACCAAGATGAAATAAACACAGCCTAGGGACCCTGTCAGCAGGATAGGGCCCCCAGTTGGGTCCCGACGTGCAGTCGGCCACGTCAGTGCCACGTGGCCGACACTTGGCAGTAGCATGCTACCAGTCCTCACACTGGGCTAGGAGGGGCTTACTCTATATCAGGGAGTAGGCAAGGTTGGGTGGATCAGTTAGTGTTTGCCCTACTGGGTGTTAGGAACTATTACAATTAGGGAGTCATCTACAAAAATAGTTAGAATCACAAAGCTTCTTCCTACTCTTTTTATATAGACATTACAATCTAGTTGTGTAGGAACGAAGTCTAGAGACTTCAGAAAACTGTCGAGCTTCTTGTACCAAGCTCGTGATGCCTGCTTCAGACCATAAATGCATTGATGCAACCGACAGTCATACTGTCGATTGTCGGGGTCTTCGAATCCTTCAGGCTGCTTCATGAAGATTTCTTCTTCTAGATCTTCGTGGAGAAAGGTTGATTTGACATCAATCTGGTGTATTTCCAGATTGTGTTGTGTAGCGTATGCAAGGAGCAGTCGAATGCTTGTCATTTTGACCATTGGTGAGTACGTATCGAGGTGGTCGATGCCGTACCTTTGTGTGTAGCCCTTCGCGACAAGTCTAGCCTTGTAGCGTCTGACAATACCATCTGATTTTATAAACCCATTTGCAGTCGGCAGTGGCTCTAGTGTCCATGCATCATTCTGTCTCATCGATTCGATCTCTTCCGACATTGTCTGGTTCCATAATTCTCCCTCTGGACTCTGGATAGCTTCTTGATAGGTTGTCGGTTCTTCAGTGAAGCTGTAGAATTCAAAGTCATCTTCGCTGCATTGAAGATTGTCAGTGTATCGATCTGGGGGTCTTCTTTGTCTTGTTGACCTTCTTGGTCCTATTCGTCGCTGTTGGTTCGTGTCTTCTGCAACAGGTTGATCTTCGGCTTCCTGCTCTGGAGTCTATGGCTCGATATTCTGGTTTGATGTCTGGCCTTGATCTCCCTCTTGAATTGGTAGCAGTGTGAAAATCTCATGGCCCTTTTCTTCCTTCAATCTAGGAAATGTGGACTCGTCGAATTTCATATCTCTACTCGACGCAACTTTCTTCGAGGTTGGGTTGTAGAGCCTATACACTTGTGATCCATTCGAGAATCCAACCATGATTATTTGCTCCGACTTTTCGTTGAGCTTGATTCTTTTTTCTTTTGGCATGTGCTTGTATGCTGCACATCCGAACACATGTACGTATAACAGATCAGGCTTTTTACTTGTCCACATCTCATACGGTGTCTTGTTTTCCAAGGCTGTCGTTGTTGATCTGTTCACGATTGCCTCAGCCCAAAATTGACTCGGCGATTGAGCCTGTGCCATCATGCATCTGGCTCCTTCGACTAGCGTCCTGTTTCTTCTTTCTATGACACCATTATATTTTGGTGTGTATGCAGGAGTGAAATGATGCTCTATTCCTTGCTCTTGGCAGAAGTTTAAGAACTCCTTGCTCTTGTACTCACCTCCATTGTCAGACCTGATGGTCTGTACCCTTTTTGAGGTGTGTCTCTCTACAAATGCCACGAACTTTTTGAAAGAGTCAAACACTTCGGATTTCTTCTTAAGATGATAGTTTGTTGTAATCCGACTGTAGTCATCAATGAATGTCAAGAAGTACCTCTGTTAGAGTCCAGTTACGACTCTATCATGACCTCGGCACGGCCGGTTACCAAAGGGCCTGAGGCCAAGTATTGGCAAGGGCCAGTGACCGAGGAGGACATCTGTCCCAAGTTGGGACCGGTGCGTCACGAGCAGTGATCCGGTGTGGCCGCCTGACAAGTTGTCAGAGATGCGGTGTGTCTTGACCGTCGGGACGAGATGCTAGCCGACAAGTAGTCGGGGTGACCAAGAGGGTCACAGGTCTTTGGCGGGGCACGGGGGTGGTACCCTATGAGTCACTCAGTATTCACAGGTCACAGGGGCTAGGCATGCCAAGTGGACTGATCACCCACAGGTGGATGCCATGTGCCAGACGGGAATAGCAGGTAGGACTCAAGGAGGGGGTGCCTATGGTTGGGAGGTTCATTCTACACACCGGCTTCTAGGATTCACGAGCTTGGAGAGACTGGCTTGTGACAATTGGTATCAGAGCCTCGTTCTAGAGAGAGAAACGCTTGTTCTAGAGAGAGAAACGTCCGTTCTAGAGAGAGAAACGTCCGTTCTAGAGAGAGAAAGTGAGAAAAAGCTTGGTTTTTTCAACATAACTTAGTCTATAGTGCTCAGATTTGAGGGAGATCTGTCTCAGATCATTTCTAGTGGGTAGTAGTTGTAGATCAGCAGGGATTCACGTTGCAAATTTTGAGATTTCAGAAAATTTTAAAGTTTTGGAGGGCCAGCGCATTTTTCCTGAAGGTTTTTTGCTCATAACTCTCCGGAACCTTCTCAGATCCTGATCAGATTTGGGAGCATGTTCCTAGCATCCATAGTGATCCTATAGAGCCATCATACGCCAGTTTTGGAGCAGATTTGCCTCTGTTTCACCAAAAAGTCGGTTTTCAAGCAAAAAACAGGATTTTTGGATTGGGCGTAACTTCTCCGATTTTTCTCCGGTTTGTGCTGTTAACGGTTCAGATTGGGCCTAGTAGGAGGGTGACCTACTGCCAATTGACCGTTCGTGAAAAGCTTTTGCCGTTTGGAAGAAATTCGACGTCAAACAGCCCGCTTTTTTCCTGTTTTTTTTTACTTTCAAGCCGATTTGGTGCCCAAAAAAAGTTTTTACCGACTTTTGTATCAGCGTAGGACGCAAGGGAGTACTACCTGTCCTTGGCTTTGTTACTTTCTAGTTGCCTTTTGTCTTTTTCAGTTCTAAATTATCAATAGGATGAACATTTCCTTTTTTTCTGACTGTGTTTCAATGAGTGCAATTTCTAGCTTGATTCCGTGCTGTCTCTGTTTTTGTTTCATAATGGATGATGATAGAGTTGATATTCCGCTCAGTCCACCCGTTGCTCTTTTATCACCACCACCCAGCTCTGTGCTTAGTCCTGCCCATAATCCGCCTACAGTGCCTGCCCGTTCGCCTGCTGGTATTTCCCCTTCTGTGCAAGCTCGCATGGATAGTGTGGAAAAGACCGTCGCAAAGATGCGAGCGATGATGGTAGCTGGTGGTTATCCGTCTTCCTCGCAGTATGCTCCACCTTATCCGTCTTCTGCTCTTCGTCCTATGTTACCTCCACCCTATCCAGAAGACAAAGATATTAAACCTACCCGTTTCGCTGGAAACACTCCCCAACGCAATACTGATATCGTAGATCAGTGGTTGCATAAGTGGGAAGAGTATTTTGATTTGAAACGGTCCCCAACTGATGAGGGTTGGCGGGTCCGCAAAGCTGCTTACCATTTCACTGATTCTGTTGACAGGTGGTGGCGCAAGTTGTTGAAGTCTAATCAGGCTCGCACTCAGTTTAAACACGTGCTAATTAGTAATATGCCAGAGGGATTGCCGCCTAGTCGGAACGTTGATCATCGTATTGAGCTCGTTCCAGGGGCAAGTCCGGTATGTAGGCCTCCTTATAGGATGTGCCTAAAAGAGGAAGAGGAAGTCAGAAAGATGTTGGAGGAGTATCTCAAGTTGGGGTACTTCTATTCGAGTTATTCACCTTTCGCCTCTCCTATTTTACTTGTTAAGAAAAAGGATGGTGATTTCCGGATGTGTGTAGATTACAGGGGATTGAATAAGATCACTGTAAAGCACAGGTATTCGATGCCCAGGATTGATGATCTACTGGATGCGTTGCAAGGTGCAACCATTTTCAGTAAGATAGATCTCAAAAGTGGATACCATCAAATACGGATTCGAGATGAAGACGTCCAGAAGACGGCCTTCCGAACCCGTTTCGGTCATTTTGAGTTTTGGTTATGCCATTTGGGTTAACCAATGCTCCAGCCACGTTCTTGCGAGACTATATGGGCAAGTTTGTCGTCAATTTTATTGACGATATATTGGTTTTTAGTAAAGCGGTCGAGGAGCATGAGGTTCATCTCAAGATCGTATTGGCCAAGTTACAAGCTTCTATCTTGTATGCCAATGCTCAGAAGACAGAGTAGTGTAAGACTCGTGTCGAGTATTTGGGTCATGTAGCTTGTTTCTCCACTTTACATCACATAATCCGAAGCGTTAAGATTGAAGGGCCCGCTGTGTTTTCGTGCAAGAAAAGTACCCCTGGCCATAGCAGAAAAATCGGGTTTCTTTAGAAGGTGTTCAATCATATGTATAGCAGCAACATCACCAAGAGTAGAAAGTAACTTCATAGATAAATCTTTGAAAAATTCAACATCTATATCAATCATGTAGTTACGTTTATGCAGAAAAGTAATTTGTGCTCTTACCACTTCCTTATCTGATTTGCTCAACCACATGAATAAGCCATTAAGTTGTGCTTGGAGAAATAACAAGAAAGAACTTATACAAGTGGACAGTTGAGGGTATTTCGGTTGACCCAGCCAAGGTGGCTATGGTTAAGAAGTGGCCGAGGCCTGCTGATATATGCCAATTACAATCTTTTCTAAGTTTTTGCAAGTTCTACCGGCAGTTCGTTAGGAACTATTCCAAGGTAGCTGCTCCTTTGATGGACCAGTTACAGAAAAACAGCACTGTAGATCGGTGGGTTGCTGAAGCTCAGCACAGGTTTGAGAACTTGATGGAGGCGCTGGCCACGGCTCCAGTTCTCAAGTTTGTTGATATTCAGAAACCGTTTGACCTAGAGACGGATGCAAGTGGCATTGCCGTAGGTGCAGTGTTGAGCCAAGATGGTATACCCGCACAGGAGCAAGAGCTGTATGCGAGTACATGCGCTCAAGGTGTGGAGACATTATTTATATGGCACCGAGTTTTATGTGTACACAGATCATTATACTTTAAAGTATTTTGCATTCAGCCAGATCTGTAAGGCCGCCAAGCTCGGTGGGCCGAGCTGATGCAGAAATTTCATTTGGAAATTCACTTCCGAGGAGGGAAGGAAAATGTGGTCACTGATGCACTATCATTGGTACTGCATCAGATGAGCCTTGCCTGTAGTTGACAGTGATCTCATGGAGGAGATCAAGAGGGCTCAACAAAAGGACCCACATTGTCAGTGTGTAGCCTATGCATGCAAGTTAGTCGACCAAGCGGAAGAGTCAGCCTCGCTTGTCGCTTCCGTAGAGGACACACCAGTACTTATTTGACATACACCGTGAAGGAAGGTATGTAGTTGAGAAAACGGAAAAGTATTCGTGCCAGACGTGAAGGATCTTCATCGTAAGATACTTCATGAATGCCATGTTAGTCCCTGCGCACGGCACCCTGTTATTGATAAGACCAGTGAGCTTTTGAGAAGGCATTATTTTTGGCCACGATTGCAGCGGGATGTAAGAGAGTACGTCCAGCGTTGCACGGCTTGTCAGGTGAACAAGGCCGAGAGAGTAAGTCCTCCGGGCTTGCTACATCCACTTGAGATACCTACAGGAAGGTGGGAAAGCATCTCTACGGATTTTATTGTTGGGCCCAACTCCGCAAGTGGTTGAGTTGTTTATTCAGAATATTGTCAGGTTACATGGTCTTCTGAAGACAGGGATCCCAAGTTTACGGGAAATTTCTGGATTGAGGTGTTCGCCAAGCTGGGAACACAGTTGCGGATGAGTAGCTCTAAGCATCCTCAGACAGATGGTTAGACAGAGCGAGTGAATCAAATCTTGGAAGATATGCTTAGGGCATATGTTAGTAGTATGCAAACAGACTGGGTAAAGCATTTACCGCTATTGGAGTTCGCGTACAATGATAAGAGACATGCGTCCATTGGATTGAGTCCATTTGAGCTCAATTATGGTTTCAGGCCACTGAGTCCTGCAATCATAGGGATTCCGCATAGGGTACCTAGTGCTGTAGAGTTTTTGGCTCAGATGCAGCAGAAGCTAGAGTTGGCACGAGATAACTTGTCAAAGCTGAAGCTAGGGCAGAGAGTTATGCTCATGAGAACCGTACCTATCGGGAATTTGAGAATGGAGATTGGGTGTATTTACTAGTCCCTTCGAAGTCGAAGGTGCTATGCACAGGAAAGTGCGCCAAGTTATCTCCTAGGTATTGTGGACCATGGTTGATTATTAACAAGGTGAGCCAAGTAGCTTATAAGCTACAGCTACCTGTAGGATGCAAGGTGCATCCAGTATTCCATGTTAGCAAACTGAAGAGATGTTTGCACGATGGCGATAGCCTGGTGGAAGGTCTAGTGTCTCTTGAGGAGAAAGACACCACAGATTATGGGCCAGACAGAATCCTAGATTGAAGGGAGCGACGATTGCGGAATCGTCTCCTTCAAGAGTATCTAGTAACCTGGAAAGGGCATCCATTGTCAGATGCTACCTGGGAGACGCGACAAGCATTGCAGAAGTCTTACCCAGAGTTTGTCATCGAGGACCGATGACTTGCCAGAGGAGAGAAGGATTGTTAGAGTCCAGTTACGACTCTATCATGACCTCGGCACGGCCGGTTACCAAAGGGCCTGAGGCCAAGTATTGGCAAGGGCCGGTGACCGAGGAGGACATCTGTCCCAAGTTGGGACCGGTGTGTCACGAGCAGTGACCCGGTGTGGCCGCCTGACAAGTTGTCAGAGATGCGGTGTGTCTTGACCGTCGGGACCCTAGCCGTCAGTGACGAGATGCTAGCCGACAAGTAGTCGGGGTGACCAAGAGGGTCACAAGTCTTTGGCGGGGCACGGGGGTGGTACCCTATGAGCCACTCAGTATTCACAGGTCACAGGGGCTAGGCATGCCAAGTGGACTGATCACCCACAGGTGGATGCCATGTGCCAACTGACGGGAATAGCAGGTAGAAGGACTGAAGGAGGGGGTGCCTATGGTTGGGAGGTTCATTCTACACACCGGCTTCTAGGATTCACGAGCTTGGAGAGACTGGCTTGTGACAACCTCGATCCTGAGAGCGAATCCACTTTCATCGGTCCACAGACATCTGAGTGGATGAGCTCAAGCACTTGGCTCTTCTTCCCTCATGCACAAATGGACTTCGAAATTGTTTGCCCTTTTGGCAGGCTTCACAAAAGTCGGTGTTGGGTCTGGATATCTTTAGACCTGTAACAATCTCTTTTCTGCTCATGTCATAGAGGGTTCTCATGTTCAGATGATACGTTCTTCTGTGCCAGAATTGATCTTCATTTTCTTATGCATTGGGTATGCTATAGAATTGCTGATAATCTTGGCTTGGTACAAGTTACCTTCTTTGGACTCGATAGTTAGCAGCTTGTTTGTTCTTTCTTTGATCATTCGGCATACATTGCCATCGAACAGAACTCGAATTCCAAGATCCGCCATCTTTGATACAAATAGGAGGTCTCTTCTTAGTGAGGGTACATAGAGTGCTCCTGGCAGCTCTGCTTGTCCTGACAGTGTTCGTAGCTGTAGAGTCCCGATGCCCTTGACATCGTGTCGGCTCCCGTCGCCTAGAATTACTGCTCTGTGATTTTTGAGTTCTCTGTAGTTGATCAAGACTTTCTTGTTGCAGGTGATGTGTGAAGTTGCTCCTGAGTTGATGACCACGTCGTAGTCTTGCTATGCATGGCTTGTTGAAGCCTCATCGAATATTGTGAAGGCTTCATCGCTCTTATCTACATCCTTCGACGATTCTGCAACATGGGCCTTTTCGGCCTTGGTTTTTCTTTTTGGTTGTCCTTGCTTCTGCTTGAAGATCTCAAATGAGCCTTGTCGAATCTGGGCTTGTTCTTGTTTTCTTCTTTCTTTTTGTGAAAAGAGCCTTCTCCTGGTCACTGCTTCCTTTCCCTTTGTCTCTCATCAGTCTCTCATCAGCGACAAGACTGATAGCTCGCTCGAGCATCATGTTTGGTAAGTTCAGAATGAGCATTCTTAGCGGCTGATAGGACGTAGGTAGAGATTTCATGAAGTACATCAGCTGCTGTGGTGCTGGGACATGGTGCTCCTGTCCAGATGTAGCAAGTTGAGTGAAGATCGTTCTGATCCTCTTGACATGCTGCTCCAACTGGTTGCCATCCCATCGCAGACCCTGCAACTGATTGTGTAGGTGTGTCACCGATGCGGCAGTCCTCACTTCGTACTTCTGCTTTAGTCTTTCCCACGCTTCATGGCTGCTCTCATAGTCTTCAATCTGCATGAGTATTTCTTCGTTTATGGACGAAATGATGATTGCCATTGCTCGCTCATCCTTTCTGATCCATTCGGCTCTCCTGGGGTCTTCCTTTGGAGGCTGTTGTTCTGTGAGATCGGTCACTGACCAGATCCCTTCACCCTTCAAGAGTGTTTTGATTTTGAACTTCCATATTCGGTAGTTTGCGCCATCAAGATTGATTGCTATTCTTGTCTAGATCGTTGTAACCGTATTGTGTTGTCTTAGAGAACTGGCTCTAATACCATGTAGAGTTTTCGTTGGCTGTTTGTGGAATTTTGTTTGCAGGATCCTAAGCAAACGACTACAGAGAAAGAGATTTTATTAATGTCTTTTCCATGCCAATAGGCTCATCAATGTTTGTCAATGCCAAAAGGCATATAAGATGAAATAGTACGTCTCAAGTGTGATATTCTATATAGGAGCATATATATGTCTCGAAGATCAAGAGAGAGCTTCATCAACGTTTGTGAATGCCAAAAGGCATATAAGATGAAATAGTATGTCTCAAGTGTGATATTCTATATAGGAGCATATATTTTTCTCGAAGATCAAAATAAGAATTGAATTAAACTAGACTAAATCAATCAGAAAGCTAGTCTCTTGCTATTCTTAGTGAAATCTCTGCATAAATTGAAAATAATGATGTTGTTATACGATGATACAATAAAGTATGATGTCAAGGCAGCAATATATCAGATATCATGTCATTGTGGAGCTAGGCTATGTTGAAGTAAGAGAGAATAGATAGTTCAGGCCATAGTTGCCCGTTCCGTAGTACTAATGGCTTTGCTCGTACGGCTAATGGCTTTGCTTGTACGGACGTATTGCACTACTAATGGCCATGCTTGTACAGACATATTGCCATAGTGCAATCTGCAAAGCCATTAGTATATAGGGGGAAAAAAAAAACGTAGCCCGTTCCGTACATACAGAACGCATTCCATTTCGAACAATGTACGGAACGGACTGTATTGAATCAAAAAGCAAAATGAGTTTCTATGGTTCAGGCACCACCAATGAAACTAAAGATGGAGCGTTTTGTCTCCTCGTATGGATGCTATGTATGGAAGTAGTCGATACCATATCTCTAAGTGTAGCCTTTCACGACAAGTCGAGCCTTATATCTTTCGACACTGCCATCTGATCTCAACTTCTTCTTATATACCCATTTGTTGTCGACTTTTTTCTTTCCTTCGGGTAGTGGTTCAAGTGTCCACGCCTGATTTTGCTTCATTGATTCGATCTCTTCCGACATTGTTTACTTCCAAAATTCACCTTCAGGATTCAGGATTGCTTCTAGATATGTTATTGGTTTCTCAGTGTGTCTTCAGGGGGTCTTCGAATTTTTGTTTGCTAATTTTCCTCGTTTCATAACTCACTACTAATGCTGATTTCTCACACTTGACATCATCACCTACTTAGAACTATAACCTGTCAATTAAACATTCTAACACTTTTATTCAGATCAACCGAAAAGACTACTACTCACAACAGATCTCTTTCCATCAGCATTTGAATGGAACATGGCAAGCAGGAATTAACAATCTAATTCTTAAGCGTTCGACATCTCAACTCGTGCCTATCACTTCGGTTAGCTACACTCACTTATTGTGTTTCTTACAAGATTACTATTCACAAACTTCAGATCTATAATCTCTCACTTACTCGGCAAATGACAATAGGTTCTTACAAAACTCCATGCACCAGATGCGCGCTCACTTGTCAACTCCGCTAATAACTAATCTTATCACCAGCACATCGAATCGGCTATCCTTCTCTGGATTGCCCGATCTTGATGACTACCCGATCACTAACACATCCACTCCCTGTCCACTCTCCACTGTCTCCTCCTTCACACCATTGACCTCTCTTCTTTTCTATCTCCTCTCTTCTTACCCGCCATCGAGCTTCTTGGCTGTCACTTTCTACAACCGAATATTGTTCAACTTCCCACTACCAGATCACATCCAACTAACTTTTACATAGCTAACTAGTCTTTTCTCAGCTCTTCTTTTCTATCTCCTCTCTTTTGACCCGCCATCGAGCTTCTTGGATGTCACTTACTACAACTGAATTTTGTTAAACTTCCCACTACCAGATCACATCCCACTAACTTTTACATAACTAACTAGTCTTTTCTCAACTCATGGTCTTACACAACAAGATGCCATGGGTGGGTTCATAACTACAAGTCTAGTTACTCTAGTTCTTGGATCAGCCGACACCAAAAAGTATTCCTTCGGTTGATTGTGATATTGGTAGAGAATCTACCAACATTGCCCTCCCTTGTTGCAGGTCCCTCTGCAACTTCAACTTAACTTCATCGGCTGGGTTCTTCGGTTGTTGATCTGGTTCTCCATCTTTTGCAAGTTTGATTCATTATTCAGTTGTTGACCTTCGGTTAATCCTTTAGTGGAAGTCGAAGCCGATTGTCTTGCCATCCCTGTTCGAAACATCAATGAAATTTATTCTATCTTAGGATTATACATAGAAACGAATCGTTAGTCCATTGAGCGAATGGATTGCAGGTCAATGTTGGTCATCAAAAAACATGAGTTACTGGATTCGGTTAAAGGTGAATAAGGTAGATAAGGGGATGGAGGGGTCAGTGTCAGATGTATCATGGTAGGGTATGATCAGGTAGCAATCTCGGTACCAATGGATTAGGTACCAATCTCGGTATAAGATATCAAAGATGGTGTATGGTTTCGGAGGCAACGTATAAGATATCAAAGATCCAAAAAAGTCAGTAATGAGTATCCAATACTATTACAAACCGGACTTTCTCCAAAACCATAAAATATCTTATCCCGAGCGATGGATATATTACATCTCAATAATCAACTATCAAATAGAGATAATTAGTTGGGTCTAAGAAGCCTAAATTCCATGGAATCAATTGAAACATCAATAGATTCTGAGCCATATTCAAAATTGTATGGAAGTACAATTTCATATAACTATAATCAGTCCTTCAGAACATAGTTCTACACTGGAAGGAATTATATGAATCTCAATCCAATTGTCTCGTATTTAAAAATTTCTAAAAAGTAGAGGTTTAAAATAAAAGAAAAATAGATTTAAGGGCCTCCAGATTTTGTAAATAATGAGACACCATTAGGGATCCGGATCTATATCTCATAATTTCCCAAAATACCCTGAACAAATAACCAATGGTGTTCGAACACAGACATATATCTAAATTTCCGGGTAGGGTTGCGAACACAGACAGCAGTGTAGGAGGGTGAGCTGAAATTGAGGTGGATGTAGGGCGCCAGCTATGGTGGAGTGTGGGCGTCCAAGAGAGGTAGTAAACGACAAAAACAAATTGGATCAAAAAGATGGGTTGGTAGGGCGCTAGGAGTGGCTGATGGAAGGTGGTGAATAGGGGCAGCAAAAAGCAGAAATTTTCAGCAAAGGAAGGAGCAGTAGGGCGCTGGTCAGCAAGCATGAGGGCGCCCAATAGGGTATCAAATAGGAGGCAGTAGGGCGCCCAAAATAGGAGAGGAAAAAGGCTGAAAATGCAGCAGTAGGCAGCCAGCAAGAGGGCGCTAGAAATGGGCAGCAAGTGGGCGCCTGTCCTCCTCCGATCCGTCGTGAAAATCTGCAAGACAAGTGTGGAGAAATGCTGAAGATCCGGCTGAAAAATGGTGAAGATCCAAGCTGAAGATGGGCGCCCTCCTGTGAGAGAAAAATCTGCTCAATGGAGATGCTCAGGAAAGTGCTCTGATACCAAGTTATGAATGTAGCCACGGCTGATCTAGATTTAGTCTATGAAAGCATCACATAAGCAAGACTTAACCCTAGAAAGCAGGAGAGAGAAAGCTTAAAGAGACTAAAGAAGGAGATCATATCATAAGCCAAGTAACAAATGACACAGAATCCCTACTTATAGCCAAGAGGAAGCCCTAAAAGGAAGCTTCTAGTGGCTAGGGCCAAACTGAGAGGGAAAATAGTGCGCCCTCCAAGAAGGCCCCCACTCTCAGTAATATGACCAAATAACCAATATAGTGAATCATAGGGCCCAAGGCCAATAGTATGGTCTAAATGTCAATAATAGGGCCCAAGGCCAACCATATAGTCTAAATGTCAAATAATGAATAAAAAAGGGCCCAAAGCCTGCTTATGCATAAATTAAAGTAAATGTAAATGGACATGGCGAATGTAATGAGCCGAGTCCATAACTATCTAGGTATAGGATAGCCAAATAGTCCTTGGAGGGAAAGTTGGTGGTATGGGACATCAGTGATTCCAAAGGGGATTTCTTGTGCTAGAGTGATCTATAGACCGATGGTTAGTGTTTACTGTAATGGTAATACTGATAGAGAAATTTATTGGTTATTTGTTCAGGGTATTTTGGGAAATTATGAGATATAGATCCGGATCCCTAATGGTGTCTCATTATTTACAAAATCTGGAGGCCCTTAAATCTATTTTTCTTTTATTTTAAACCTCTACTTTTTAGAAATTTTTAAATACGAGACAATTGGATTGAGATTCATATAATTCCTTCCAGTGTAGAACTATGTTTTGAAGGACTGATTATAGTTATATGAAATTGTACTTCCATACAATTTTGAATATGGCTCGGAATCTATTGATGTTTCAATTGATTCCATGGAATTTAGGCTTCTTAGACCCAACTAATTATCTCTATTTGATAGTTGATTATTGAGATGTAATATATCCATCGCTCGGGATAAGATATTTTATGGTTTTGGAGAAAGTCCGGTTTGTAATAGTATTGGATACTCATTACTGACTTTCTTGGATCTTTGATATCTTATACGTTGCCTCCTGAGAACTTTTTAATAGAAATTATGGAATTTCTTTTAAAAGGGGGAGAAGAAAAGATAGGAATAAGACTTTCGATGAATCAGCCAGTTGCATAGATTTTTTGTGAAAAATCCAGTATGTGTGCAAAGGTTGAACTATCCAGTTGAAATAGAGGAACTCTCTAGGGATTGTTTTGAATAATCTTGAACTAGAGGAGTTTTGGGGGTAATGATCTGTGAGATATTCATGATTATTGATAGTGGTGGTAAAGATTAAACTTAGGTTCCGTTGACCGGTTTTGCCAAGTACCATTTTGTTATGCTTTGGATAAGATGGAATAAAGCTTTAATCTTAACCTTATGTCCAAAGATGTCTGTATAAGTCAGCCTAATCTTGGTTTGAATACTAAGATCTGATGTAGGTTGATTGGTTGAAGGAATTTTGTTAGTAAAAGTTGATGGTTGGAAAACTTGTGATGTGGAATTATTCACTTCAGAGATTTCCTAGATATGTTATTTACTCGTGAAAAATAGAGCTCCTTTGTAGCTGAGTTGCAAGATTCTCAGTGAGTTATGTGAGTAACATATGCGGATTATGGATGAATCTGCCAGTTTATAGCCTATGTTTATGTATAGGAAAGTAGTTGGATATGTTGGTTATGTGCATCCTAATCTTGTGGATCTACTATGTGTTTCCTACGTATTGAGTTTATAGCATATACTTAAACTAGTCAGTGTGCATAGATAGACATATGAACAAGTAATGTTCATAACAGTTACTGGTAAGTTAATGCCTCTTTTTGTGGAAAGGGTAACTCAGTAACTTAGTTATGATTTAGAAAAAGATCTAAATGTGGTATTGTACTAGTATAATTAAGATCTACACCTAGACATTTGAGATTTCTGAATCATTTACAATTGACTTGAGTAATTGGATTACTCCTGATTAGAAGTTAATTGGCTAAATAAGCAGTGTGAATAGAATTCACCAAGAACTGTTTATTTTGATCTATATTGCTTATTAGACACATGATTTGTGAGTCACCAGGATTCATCGGTAAAACTTGTGTGCATAGAATATAGGAAATTCTTGATAGAGAATATTTCTTGAATAAAAGATATATTCTAAGTTATTGATTGTATTCTAGTGAGCTCATATTGGATGACAGGGTTTAACTAATATCAAGGATAACCATTGAATTCAGTTGGAATTTAGCAGAACTTTGGGATCTCTAGAAGATCAAGATGGTATGGTTGCTAATTTCTTGCATGTGATGCTAGGAATAGAGCACTTAACTCAAGAGAGTATCTGGGGTACTCAAAACTGAGTTAAAATCATTCTTTTATCTTGATGGATCTCCTAAGAGATTTTTGGTAGGATGAATTATAATACCTTAATTTTTTATAAATCTAAATGTATTTGTACCAAGAAGCATTTATGACTGGTCTACAAGGAATTGTGGATAGACTTGGACTATAATTGTTTGTTTCTTTAACTATTGAAAATTGATTTGCAATGTAAGCTGACATTTCACCCAGTGATTCATGTGAATTGAGGTTACATGAAGGGAGAATCAGGCCCAATAGGAAAATTTATCCCTTAGTGTACTTCTAACGGTAGACATAGTACTTCAGTGCAGAGATAGATAATTGGAGAATTGTTCCATCTCTAAGTACTTATTTGATTATTGAAGTCAGACTAAGGATAATGATTTTCAGGGTAAATGTGAAAGTTAAAAGACTGATTTGTTAGCTTTTGAACTTGATCTTCAAGATTAGTCGACCGCTCATCCAGTATATCATGTGAACTTAGTTTATATGATGATGACAGTTGGATATATTGAAGATTTTATCCATTTGGAGGATTTATCGCTCAATGTATCTTTGGAACCTGAAAGAGTACTCAGAATCAAAGATAAACAATTGAGAAATCGTTCTATCTATGAGTGCTTGATTAGGTTGGTTGGTCAGATTGAGGATAATGATTTGTGGGAAAGAGTTAAATGCATACAAAGTGGATCTTCCCTAGTTTTCCGTTCTGAGGACATAATTGGTTTAAGGGGGGAAGAATGTTACGTCCATGTCCAGTATGAGGGATTCGGAATAATTCCTGACATGGATAGCCGGTCACTCCAGTGTATAAGGTTATTAGTTATGCCTCGTCATTCCGGGCTTGGCCAGTAATGTAATTAATAATCTTATGAGGGCCCAGACCTATAATTGGACATAGGAGCACTTGCATGGTGTTTGACTGCTATAATGCAAGAATAGAAGGTCAATTGCTTATTTAGGTTGCATGGGGATCCTAAGAGGAATATTCTTTCCTCATGGGAGAGAATATATACTATGGAAACTCGCCCATCTCTCTAGTGGATTTTCTGATCTATGAGCCAGGATCCCCTCTCTTGCATTCATTCACCATGGCATGGGGGCGAAGTGGTTAGGGTATTGACTAGCCATTTCCTATTGGATAGGTGATTTTGCTCCACAGGTGTCTTTTGGTTGCATATAATAGGATCTAGTTGGATCTTCAACTGATGTGAGCATTGCGAGGAGACCTGAAACTATTCCAATGTAGATTGGAGGCAATGTGAAAGGCCCTTATCAAGTTATTGAGGCAATACTAGTATATCACTAGCATCTTTTCTCCAAGAAGCATGAAAAAGAAAGTCTAACTTGACCCCAAAAGGTCCCTACCAAGTCCTTTGCAAATATGCTTAGTGAATAAAGTTAAATTAGCAATAATTAACGTGTAAATTGTTTTACGGCTACTTTTTAAGTTTGACGGTAACACGTTGTGCCTAACTCTAGAACTATCGGGCCGATTCTTTTACGAGCCCATATTGAGTACATAAGTTGCTTCGCTTTGTACTTGTGTGTAGATTGTGAATATACAGTTCTAGGAGAGCAATTATGTCTTGTCTTGTCTTGAAGCACTTGATGGTGTGCTGTGGTGATCGATCGGTTTTATAGCGTATTGTCAACTTGGTATCAAAGCCTTGGTGGCTATAATCATCAGACGAGAACAAACAGTTGGAAACGAATTCACGATGGTTTTGAGCTAACAATGAGTGGGTAGCGCAAAACCGAGTGTGGAGATTCGTGGACTTGCTCGAAAATGTAGAAGGGATCAGAGACTAAGAATTGTCGGCTGAAGAGGAGCGGTAGTTGAACGGAGGTCTAAAAATTCCGTGGAAGGATTGCTTGGCATTTGCAGCTTGTGGGCATTTGATTCTTCACTATTTTTGGAGTGGTTTGAACCAAATTTCTCCTTACAACAGGGCGACCTCAGAGGTGTAGGATTGGCTCTGAAATCATGGTCAGAAGCTAAGAGAAAAGGTCAAGAAGACCCGTCTTGTTAGCAAGCTAGGGTTTCTCAGCCAAAAACCACTATTTTGTCTCAATTATAGATGGATTTCGGAGCTGTAAAGTTGTAGTATTGGGCGCCCTGTCACCGCGACTTGGTTGTCAAGCAGTCGTGGCTGGCCACGGATCAGAGGAAGAGACAGGTCGATGTGTAGCAGGAAATCAAAGAAACCCTTGACATAGCCTCAAGCAAAGAGAGAGAGGGAGAGAGAGATGGCCTGGAAGAAACTTGCGGGCCAGCATGCACGGCCAGCCGTGCTGGTTCCATTGCGTAATTGAGTGAGCCAATGCTTTGAAGTGAGGGTTTCGGCGTGCATAGAGCCCCTCAGCCGTTTGAGGGTTTCGGCTTGCGTGGAGCCCCTCAGTCGTTTGATCCTTGGATCTAATTTCAATGGTGGTGATTGAAGGAATAAGAGCCATCGGATATTCAATAGCCATTGGATCTTACCAACATTACAGGAGAATGATCATCACTCTATATGTGAAGGATGTATTATGAGGAAGCATCATAGGGAGACGTTCAAGAAAGGTGGAGCTGCAAGAGCCAAGAAACCATTTGAACTCATTCACAGTGACTTGTGCGGCCCAATGAAGACGGTGTCGATGGGGGGAGCCTATTATTTTATGACTTTCATAGATGATTACTCCTGGAGGACATGGATTTATTTCGTGAAGAAGAAATCTAACGCTTTGGCTCACTTCAAGGGTTCAAGGCTTTAGTGGAGAACCAACTGGATGCACGAATCAAAGTGCTACGATCAGATAGAGGGGGCGAATTCAAATCAGATGATTTTGAGGATTTTTGCAAGGAACATAACATCAAAAGGCAATTCACCCAATCATGTACGTCGTAGTAGAAAGGAAGAATAGAACCATTATGGAGAGTTCATGCTCCATGATGAAGCAGATGGGCTTACCAAATTCTTTTTGGTCAGAAGCGTGCAATGTTGCAACGATCTTGCAAAACAGGAGTCCCACAATTGCGGTTCTAAATGTGGCTCCTGAAGAACCTCTTAGGGTAATGAAGCCTAAAATCAACAAGTTTCGAGTCTTTAGGTGTAAGGCTTATGTACACGTGCCAAAGGAGGACCAAAGCAAGCTTGATGCCAAAGCGATCAAGTGCATCTTTGTCGGCTATGATGAGAGGACAAAGGCGTACAGGTATTTTGATCCTGTGATGAACAAGATTCACATTAGTAACGACGTCATCTTTGATAAGTTGCATAGGTTTAAGGATGAAGGCCATGCAAGTGATGATAGCAACAAGAGACTTCCCACAATCCTTGGAAGAAGAAGATGAATAAGAAGCTCCACAAGTTGATGCACATGAAGATGAGGCTCAAGAAGGCGAGTATGAGAGAACACCATCAATTCATGAGCCTAGAGGAAGGTATTTGCCGATAGGTGCAACAAAAGAGAAACCTGCTGGAAGCAAAAGATGATGACACTCCTTGGGACACATACTCTCCAAGAAGTGTGTCACCAGAATCTAAGGTACCTAAATGGTACAAAAAGATCATGAAAGATGTGAAGATGAATCTACCTGGATCTAGTTCGCAAGAAGATTGACAACAAGTGGGTATTTAGAACAAAGATTCATGCAGATGGCACGATTGCAAAGCATAAGGCACGCCTAGTAGTAAAGGGCCATGAGCAAAGCAAGGGAATTGACTATGAGGAGACATTTGCTCCAGTGGCTAAATGGACTATGCTACGCTTGATTGTTTCCATTGCCTTAGCATCACATTTTGGGTGGAAGATCCACCAAATGGATGTGAAATCCGCATTCCTAAATGGTGACTTGTTTGATTTATCTCATGACTACTCGTCCTGATATTTGCTATGTTGTGAGCTTGATTAGTCAATTCATGTCATCACCTACTTTGAATCGTTGGAAAGCAGTGAAAAGGATTTTGAGGTACGTGAAGGGCACACCTAACCTTGGCTTGGTTTATAAGAAGCAAAACGCTTTACCTAGGTTGCAAGGTTATGTTGACGTTGATTGGGTTGGCAATGTAGATGATAGAAAGTCAACTACTGGGTATGCTTTCAACTTTGGAAATGGCTGTTTTTCATGGTCTAGTAAGAAGCAGGACACTATTTCTCTTTCATCGATAGAAGCTGAGTATAAAGCGCTAAGTTCTGCTACTCAAGAAGCTATTTGGCTGCAAAGATTGTTGAGTGAGATACTACTATTATTTTTTGTGATAGCCAAAGCGGGATACAGTTGGCTAAAAATCCAGTCTTTCATGCAAGAACTAAACACATTGAATTAAAATATCACTTTGTGCGTGAAAAGCTACAATATGAAGACATTAGTGTTAAACATTGCTCTATGACGTTGCAACTTGTTGATGTATTTACAAAAGCTCTAAGGATATATTTGAGACTTTTAGAGCTAAGCTTGGCACAGATACAGTTATGTAAAAAGTTTTTTTTGAAGTACTTGTTGATACTATCACGAAGGTATGTTCCATGAATAGCATAGATCATAGACCAAGTGAGACGTTGATTATTGAGGGAGAGAGTTAAATTAGCAATAATCAACGTGTAAATTGTTTTACGGCTACTTTCTAAGTTTGATGGTAACACGTTGTTCCTAACTCTAGAACTATCGGGCCGATTCTTTTATGAGCCAATATCGAGTACATAAGTTGCTTCTCTTTGTACTTGTTGTAGATTGTGAATATATAGTTGTGGGAGAGCAATTCTGTCTTGTCTTGTCTTGAAACACTTGATGGTGTGTTGTGGTGATTGGTTCGATCGGTTTTATAGCGTATTGTCAACTAATAGCACCTTGAATGTACTGATGGGATTCCTACGATGACTTTGAAATAGGCATGCCTATGGACGTAAAAGTGCCTTTAATATGATCATTGATGAGAACCCTGGTCATGCAGTTGTGATAGGAGAGAAATATGAGGATATCACGGTCAATCATTTGGGAGACTCAACAATCTCTGAATGATTATAACTAGCCTAAAAATAGCCTCAACCTGTGACTATAAACTCTATGAGGACAATCTAGGTGGGACTAAGAGTTTAGCTTGGATCATGCGTAAAGACATAGTAGTGTGCAAATGAGAGATACTTGCCCATTTTGACTCTGGAAGCCCTATGCACCAAGTCTCTATTGCATACATATTTGTAGGTGTGAGACCATGGTATCAAATAGTCTACACTTACTCAAGGGGTGCCAAATATGTTCTGTGAAGTAGAAATGCTCAAAACTAACCAAGGATGCATGACGCTCCTCAGCCTTGGTATCCACAGCCTGTCTCATAATAATGATGGAACCTGTGAAGAGTGTGCTCAAATATGTGTAAGATACCACCTCTAAGGTCTGACCGCTGAAAGTAAAAACTTGTCGCTACATCTAGACCTAGAACCATTAAAGATCATGATTTGAGTCTTTTTGTTCTATATAGTCATACCCCACCTATCTCCAAATGAGTGTAGTCTATCTAAATGCCTCTATAATTCCTTTGTTGTAGATGAAATTGGTGCCACATGGTCCATGTATAATAAGGTGGATATAAAGAATGTTGCCAAGTGAATCTTGTACCACCATCCTAGTCAACTACATGCTCTAGCTCATCAATATAGGATTCAAACAATGTGGGGGAGAGGGAGCAACCTTGCTTCACCCCAATAGTACTCTTGGCAAATTGCGACAGACCCTCATTAACAACCCCAGACCTACTCATTTAGTGTCATAACTACCAATAATGTGTCAAGGGAAAATTGCAGGTGTCTCGTGACCGAGTCAACTGCCTTCTAAAAATCAACAAAACAGTAGTATACCCTCTCATGCCTAGATCTAGTCTCCTCAATAGTAGCCCCGAGTGTGAATTCATGATCAAGCCTTGAAGCTTGCCGTAATGTGGCCTATCATAATGGTTAAGTAATCTCATAGGGTCACAACTCTTATGAGAGAAAGAAAGAAAGAAAGCTTTAATGTCTTCTAAATGCCAAAAAGGCATACAAGACAAAGTACACGTCAAGTGTGTTTAATGGAAACTTTGGGAGTGTCAAAATGTCTCGGAAACTATAAATTCATATAGCAAAACTAGAACTAAGGGAAAAACCCTAGTATAAAGACATATAGACTTGTGTAGAAAAATAACGACACTCAATCATCATCAAATCATGCCATAGAAAGAGGTAAGGTGAGCAGTCCCAAGAAGTATATTCGAAGTGGGTTGTTGTTGTTGTCGTCGATGTGGATGTCGAGTATGTGATCTCTAGGTATGTTATCTCAAAATATTTCGAGTGACTCTAAATATTGTATGTCGTTGTACTTGACGTCTTTCATCTTTATGTTGTTCTTGAGTAGGAATATCAACCTCATCATCAGACTTGAAATCATCACAAGATCTATAAATGTGTCATGAAAATAAAACTCAAAAATGAAGTAGACTAGTCTGCAGAATTACACGGAGTTTACGATAGTGTCTTCTTTTTCGCCTATCAAGAATCCTGTTGAAAAATGCAGTGTCGCATTTTTCGCATTTTTCGCCTGACAGAAATCTCATGTAAAATCACAATGTCGCTTTTTTCACTTTTTCCAAAGACCCTCAAATGTTAAGGAAATGACTCTGGCAAAGTGTGGGACAACCCTAAATGAGATTTCAGGGCACCTTCTCCTTTTTCGTCTTTTTCCAAAAAACCCAACAGTGTCGCCTGTGGCTGTTTTAGTTCATTTTTGCAGAGCTACAGTTTTAGTTCATTTATACAGACAGAACGTTTACGGCCAAAACCCGAGAAGTAGTACTTGATTCGGGAGCCACCTAAATTTTGTTTCCTCGAAACAAATTATATTAGAGTACAAAAAGACGAATTATTTGAGATTCATTATACTTGGAGACGGTTCTAAACACGTAGTTGATGGAACTGGTGTATTATGGCTGGACACGAATCAGGGTGACAAGAAACTGGAGGAAGTTCTCTATGTCCCTACTCTTGATAAAGATCTTCTATTCGTAGCAAAGATAGTCGATACAGGCATGTCAGTAACCTTCACAAAGGACTCTTGTAAATTGTTCAATGAAGATTTTGATAACCTAGTTGCTAAAGGCAACAGAGAAGGAAATTTGTATCACTTGAACATTCGAACTCGAATCGAACAAGCCAATCAAACTCAAGAACCGACAGATATTCTGTGGCACAAGAGGCTATGTCACATGAACATGGAAGCCTTGTACCAAGCCAACAAAAGTTAGAGGATCGAAGGAGTCGAAATCAAAAATAGAGATATTCGAACTTCCTGTGAATCTTGTCTTAAAGGCAAAATGACTAGAACACCTTTAAGTAAGGATGTTTATAAAGCAACCAAGGTACTAGAAATTGTGCATTCAGATATTTGTGGACCATTCGGAGTATTGTCTTTAGGTGATGCAAAATACTTCATTATGTTTATTGATGACTTCAGCAAGTTCGCTGTAGTATACTTTATTCGTACAAAATCTGAAGCTTTCGAGAAATTTGTTGAGTATACGAATTGGGCTGAGAAGCAGACATGCAATAAGTTGAAGCAAATTCGCATAGATCGTGGAGGTGAGTACATTTTCAACGAATTCAAAGCTTACTGTACTGATCGAGGTATTATGCATACGAAGACTGCATCATACACACCTCATCACAATATAGCTGAACGAAGGAATCGTACACTTATGGAAGCTGCTAGGTGTATGATGGCTCATGCGAAACACCAAAACAGTTGTGGGCAGAAGTAGTGGCTACATCGAATTATCTTCAAAATCGTATTCTGAAATCTCAAATATCGGATAAAACTCCTCATGAAATATCATAGATATATCAGTTCACTGGTGATGAGGAATAGGCCAACTCTTGAGCAAACCAGCTGACTTAGCATGGGAGTACTTATTACGAAGATAGAAAAGGCAGGTACGAATAAGTACAACAAGCTCATATGGAAGAGAGGGCCAATAGCAATGGTTCTTGAGACGAGCATAAGACTTTTGAAAACCAAAGTGATCCCCAATAGGGGACGAATGAGCATCCGACAACAATTGGGAATGGATACCCAAGGAACTAGGAATACAAAGAGAACCATAACGATAAAGACGATGGTCAACAATGGAGTAAACCTAATGAGGATGTGACGAAATAGGTGGAGCAGAACTATAAACATCACAAAAATCAGAACATGTAAGGTATGCGGCGGGTAGATCATCAAACCATGTAGGAACAATAGCTACAAGTCTATTCAACAAAGCTGGAAGACGAGACAATGCATTAGCAACAGTGTTAGCATGACCAGGACGATACAAAATAGAAAAATCAATTGATTGTAAAAACTGCAACCAACGAAACTAACGATCACTAAGATCACGCTGAGAAAAGAGATAACGTAAAGACCAGTGATTAGTAACAATGTCAAACGGAACTCGATAAAGATAATGGTGCCACTTCTTAAGAGCATAGATAATAGCAAGAAGCTCTTTCTCATGCACAAAGTAACGTTGCTCATAAGAGCGAAGACGATGCGACTCATAAGCAATAATGCACTGTCACTGGCGATGCAAAGCACCCAAACCAACATTACTAGCATTAGTCTCAACAATAAACTTCTGATCAAACTGGGGTAAACACAAAACGGCAGCATCAACAACAGCACGATCAGCTGCAAATAAACTGCTTCCCACTGATCAGTTGGAAGTCTCCCTGAGAATCAATGCCAACAAGTGAGTGTGTAACTGCACCATGTAGAAATGTCAATGTCTGCTATAAGTCCAGTGTAACGGCCCCAAGAGATGCAAACCAACCAGCACCAATGATAAGACCATAACGCTCCATAGGAATAATGTAAAGATTTGCCTGTCCAGAAAAATCTCCAATGCGGTATGCCAATTCCTGAAATATAAGTGTGAATTGGAAACCTCAACTGTGAGAGGTTGTGGAGCAGGGAAGCATGGATCCGACTGGTGATATAACTGCTGATAAAAGATTGAGTGCTGTCCGTATCAACTAAAGCAATATACTCACGACCAATAATGCACACACATAGCCGAATTGAGCGAGGACCAGGACGCCCTGTCCAAGTAGCATAGGCAAGTTGAGCATGGCAAGTAGCAGGAAGTAAATCAGTGGAAGGTTCAGGAGATAGGTCAAGCTCATTAGAAATATGAATGTAGATATCGGAATCATCTGGAGTAGTGCCCTCATGGTAAGAAACATCAGTAGTAGTAGGTAGGGGCTGGCGGCAATCATGGGCAAGATGGTCAGAACTCTTACAACGAAAGCAAAGAAGCTTCTGCTGAAGCTCAGCGAACTCTGCAGACGTGTAACGTCGGACAAAAGTAGGACAAGGGGTCGGAGGACAAGGAGACAAAGGGACAATGGAAGAGGCCGGAACAGAAGTGAAGGGTGTAGAGGTGGACGTAGCGGGAAAAGATGAAGCAGAAGGACGGGATCGGGAGAGTCGGGAAGAAAGATGTCAGAGTACTTATGTTGTAAGCAATTGTGTGGTAACCATGGGAGCGTATAAAATGTCTCCAGAAGTGTAATAAAGAAAACATCTAGTACAAACTAAAGTAGACACGTATGCGAGAGTGTGTCTGTGCTTAATAATCATATGTATCTATGTCAAGATGTCAGGACTGTGTTGTGTTGCTGCTGCTGCTACTGCTGTAAAAGGATGTAATGTGAGCCACAACATGAGAAGGCACTGGCGCCTGCCGGCGTCGTCTGTGAGCATGAGCATGAGCATGTGTAGTAGTACGTCTCTGCATAGGATGTCTGGTGATCCTGCTAGTAACGTGATGGTGAGAAGTACAGTGTCTCTGATCTCTATGAGAATGCGAGCGGCTATCATCATCATCATCGTCATAATCCTCGTCCTCATGCACTAAGTCACGCGATCTCTGCCTAGTAAAGAATGAAGTGATTAGTGGCTGTGAGGTAAAATGCTGGGGTGTCCCGTATAAATCTCTCCGTAGGATGAACATCTCGCGTCCATCAGAGCGACACATCGTGGGTCCTCATAGGCGATGAGAGAGCTTAGAGTGGTAGGCATGTCTCGAAACAGGCAATGATATCGTCCTCTAATCTCATAGTATACAGGGCATCTAAAGATATACACATGCTGTCTGAAGGCTTTAATGTGCCTTTGAGAGGTTTTTACCAGTATTTATATTTTAAATCTACATGTGTGACGTATGTTATGTTAATGTAATATCTGTCATGCAGTTATACAAGTAAAGGAAGCCAAAAACTCTGTAGTGCAAATGAATTTGCTTTCCAGATTTCAGCTCTTCCAATGCTATTTTTATTGCTCAGAGAACCCATACTTGTTGACTAAAGGCTGTGCTGTGTCTCTGAGGATTTTCCACAAATGTCTTATTTTTTCCAATCTACACGTGTAACGAATGTTATGTGCATGTTATCGCTGTCATGCACACTTAACATGATTTAAAAGAAGCCAAAATTTCTCTAGTGCAAATGTGATCGCTTTCCAGATTTCAGCTCTTCTGACGCTATTTTATAGCTTAGAGATTTTAATATGAACTGTGATGCCAGTACTTTAAAACTATAGGTGCTTGACTTGAGCGGGTGTACAGGCAAGGGACTATGCTACCAAACAGTTTGAAGAGGCCGATAAGCGACAGGAGGTTATAATGGCTGTAAAACTGGCACGAGAAGTAGCGGCAAGGGAGGCAGAAAATGCTGACAAGGTATTAAAAGCAGTAGAAATTGCAAAACAGACTGCAAAACTGGAAGTGAAACGTCGGAAGGTAGCCGAAGCAAAGTCCATTGAAGAAGCAGAAGCAAGGAAGGCTGTCACAGAAGCTCTGCAGTTAGTCAAACAAAAGTACAGGGTTTATGATTATGATGAGTTAAGAGCTGCAACAGAAAATTTCTCTGACCATCTTAAACTTGGAGAAGGTGGCTATGGATCGGTCTACAAGGGTAAGCTACACCATATGACAGTTGCCATAAAAGTGCTCACAGAGGGTGGATATCAGGGTCCTCGAGAATTTCAGCGTGAGGTATGCTTACCGGGAATTTATGAACTAGCTATTACCAGTGTTCTTATGCTAGTTTTGATCTGAGCGCACCCAAAGAAAAGTTTCTATTCTTACCTTGATGACTCGTACTGCAACACCCTTTCAGAACTTAAACACAGTTATACATCTTCTCAAAGTTACACTTGGAACTGTCCTTATTTTTATTAGATGGTGATGATCTAGCATATTCTGCTCAATGGAGAACTGTGAAATGTTTAGAGAAACTGACTTTGCAAAATAGGCAGCAATCTGAATTTGGACTGGTCAAATACAACGTGAGACAGCCGTCATTCTGCTAATAACATATTCTTGCAAGTTCTTATGTCCATAGATAGATGTGATTTGTGACCTTTTATAAACTTTCGATTGTTCTCTATATGAGTTTTAGCATGTAGTGATCAGTTGATACAGGTCATCTAAGGTGATATGGGTTGGTGCAGGTGGAACTACTAAATCACATCCATCACCCCCATATCGTTCTGCTGTTGGGTTGCTGCCCCGAAAAAGGATGCCTTGTCTATGAATACACGGCAAATGGCAGTCTGGAAGACAGGCTGGCTTGCAAAGGGGATACAGCACCCCTCCCTTGGTTTACTCGATTTCGTATCATTGCAGAGGTTGCTAATGCAATACATTTTCTTCATAGCTCACGGCCAGACCCTATAATACATAGAGATCTAAAGCCTGGAAACATCTTACTTGATAGCAACCAAGTCAGTAAACTCAGTGACGTTGGACTAGCTGGACTTGTACCTGAAAGGTTTGCAGATGCCAACAGCACGTATTTTCGAGACACAACACCTGTTGGGACCTTCGCATATATGGATCCAGAATATCAGCGTACAGGTTTATTTGGACCTAAATCAGATGTTTATGCATTAGGTATTGTAATGCTTCAAGTACTAACAGGAAAGCCACCCGTTGGTGTTCATGAAATAGTTGAAGAAGCTTTGGACAGTGGCAAGTTGAACAAAGTATTGGACCATTCTGCTGGTGAATGGCCTCACACAGAGACTATGGAGGTTGCTGGTTTGGCTTTGCAATGTGCTGAGATGAAACGCAAGCACAGGCCAGACCTTGAAACATGTGTCCTTCCTATTCTTGATAGTGTTCGAGCATATGCTGGGACCTTTGCTACAAAAGAAGCTTGCATGAGGCCAGTTTCAGAAGAAAACTGTGAAATTGTTGTGCCTGAGAGATTTCTTTGCCCAATATTTCAGGTACTTATCTTGCTCCAATTCCTTGCCTTCTTAACAGTTGGCTTGAGGTCTAAGATTTGCATGATTCACTTCAAGAATTTCTTGTGACTATTGAATGTATGGCATCCAATCAGCATGATGATTTCTTACCTCCTCTTTGATTTCCTGGACAAGGCCCTAGTTGGTATTGATTGGGATCTTAGGTACCTCTATTAGTATTGACATGCATGTTGTCCCAACAGTTTTCAATGGTTTTTTGTAGTCCCTTTCTAGTGACTGTTTCACAGGAAGAGTATAAGGTGGGGACATTTTTCTAACTGAATGTTTATCTGACTGAATGCTTGAATGCTGGAAAAAATTTGATTGCTTTGGTACATAGCAAAAAACACAACTTCAGTGGTAGGTGCAATTTATCTCATCTTCCTTACTAGCGCAAGAACCTCCACAATTTCTTAAGGTAGAGTCCTTTCTTGCTTAAGAAGTTCTTATAAAGGATTGCTGAAGATAGGAAAATACTTATGAGCTGAGCATCTTTGAGTAAACTGGCGCTTACACCTCATGCCCTTGTTTTATCTAGTCATGATACAATGCAAAGTCTTTCTTCTTTAGAATTGTTGATGGGTGGTTTGAGGAAATTACTGCGCTTGCCCTTTCGATCATCGTAGATCAATGCAAGTTCCACCACCTGAATAATTGATTTGGGCTTCGCCCTATCACCCTCACATGATAGCAAAGAGAATACTTTCACAAAGCCAAAAACTTGTGTTCCAATGTGTATTTCTAGATTGAGCATAATAATATCATGATAGTTATCAGCATATTTTTGTACCATGGTGTTTTTCTTCTTCATTTCCAATCACTTTCGTTGAGCTCTTGTGAGTTCATCTGGATGTGTAAACTGTGCATCAATCAAAGTTCTAAACTCGTTCCAAGAGTGGACCGTTTTTCCGTCTTTAGGAAAATTGCTCCACCACTTGTATGCCGCACCTTTCATAAATAACACAGCATAGCCAGCCTGTTGTGCTTCCAAAGTTTTGCTTTTTTCCATCATCCAATACTAGTCCGCCTATCCAACTGCACCTCCAACTTGTTTATTGAATTATTATCATTTTTTCTAGTGAAATTTTCCATAAACTTTGCATGTCCAAATTCAGCCCATGCTTATGTGGCATTTGTTAGATGTAGGAGAAACACAGTAGGGCTAGCATAGTCTAATCCACCTAGCCAATGCATATAGAGAATGAACCACCTAGCCTAGTGTAATTTGATGGCATGCATTGTGCCGTGTGTTCTGACATCTCTACCAGTTCACAAGACACCTAACTGCTACTGTGCATGTCAGTACCTAATGTAAGGCCTTATCCACTATTGGGTCATATGCTGAAGCTAGGCCTAACTGACAGAGTATGGGCTCCATGCGTCTCTAGACCAACTCTGGGTCCGTTTGCTTGCAGATGCCACTACATTCCTATACTGTGACTTCTAGCATATATCAGTTTGTTAAGCTTTTGGGTTACAGGTCTGTAACACTCCATCTTAAAAATTGTCTTGATCCTCTAAGACAATTTCTGGAAACAATCTACCAAGAACTCTACCCTTTTCCCAAGTGGCATTCTTTACAGCCTGATCCTTTCACTTAACTAAATGTTGTTGATATAAATTATGATGTGTCTGAGTCTCTCTGGAATGAAGAATGTTTTCTGGTTTATGTGAAGCTTGTTGAGATTCCAAGGGTACAACTAGAACGTCGTCCCATACTAGATTATCTAATTTGGTTAAGGCCCTTCACAATTGACTAACATGAAATACTGGATGGGCCTTAATATTGTTTGGGAGTTCTAGTTTATAGGTAACTTCACATGTTCTCCTAATGATGGTAAACGAACCACTATAAATAGGAGATAACTTAGCTCACACTCTTGTTTTTAGGGTTTTAAAGTCAGCTACAACTCAAAGAAGGACTATCTCACCAGGAGAGAATTGAACATTTCATCCGTGAGGATCTACACAATACTTGGCTTGATCCTGGGGTTGTCTAATACTTCTTCTGGCATCTAAAAATATTATAGCTACTTCAACCTTTTTATGTTGAAACCCTATAGTTGTGGGTGAGCATGGTTGGAAACCATGCCTCAGCATAAATAGGCTGTATCTCATAGCTAAATGAATAGGAAAATACTTTTCCCACGTGGCTTGCTTTTGGCTGACACATGTTGGTTTACTCTCTATGTTTGACCGTCCATTTGAGGATGATCAGTTGGGTATGGAGGCAACAAGATACTACTCTTCAAAATCCTTTTTGAACTTACTACCTTGGTTGCTAACAATACCAAAGGAAAGACCATAACATTGGAATAACCCTTCTACAAACAACCTCACTTACTTTCAAAAGCAACAGGTTGTCCATTTTGACTACAAATTCTTTCCCTTCCCCTTAGGGAGATTTGTCATAGGAACTATTATCTTGCATGTATGTTGCACATTTCGTTTTGGAACACGATCCAAACGATTAAAGGTGTTTTCAAGAGCAATTCATTTATCTACTTTGCTCGGATTTCTAAGAGTGTGGTCCAATTTTGTGCCATTAAGTGATTCTTTATTGAACATTTCTATTTTTGTATTATGTGAAATGAAATCACATGGAACGGTATTGAATGACAACAATTATGAAACATAACCACCCAATGTGCTCAACAAAAGTACTGAAAACATAATTACGTAAAACAATTTGAAGATCACAAAGGAGTACCTGATATTGATTGCTTCCCAGGAACTGAAAAAGGTCGGTGCTGCATACTATGGGACTATTAGGAACACCCTGCTCCCCATGCAACTGGACTGCAGTTATGAACGTAGCCACGGCTGATCTAGATTTAGTCTATGAAAGCATCACATAAGCAAGACTAAAGAAGGAGATCATATCATAAGCCAAGTAACAAATGACACAGAATCCCTACTTATAGCCAAGAGGAAGCCCTAAAAGGAAGCTTCCAGTGGCTAGGGCCAAACTGAGAGGGAAAATAGTGCGCCCTCCAAGAAGGCCCCCACTCTCAGTAATATGACCAAATAACCAATATAGTGAATCATAGGGCCCAAGGCCAATAATATGGTCTAAATGTCAATAATAGGGCCCAAGGCCAACCATATAGTCTAAATGTCAAATAATGAATAAAAAAGGGCCCAAAGCCTGCTTATGCATAAAGTAAAGTAAATGTAAATGGACATGGCGAATGTAATGAGCCGAGTCCATAACTACTGCTCTGTCTTTCTTTTGAGAACTGAGGGAATTTTCATCTAGAGATTAATATTATCTTGATAACCGTGTATATCCAAATTTAGTTTGCTAACATTAGTTTCTGACACTTTCCTAATCTTCCCCATTTGGCAAAAAACTAATGTAAGCTTCTCGACCAAGTTGTAACTAGTGGAATTATGAGTTGCCCTATCATCCACCATTAGTTTGACTATCTGTTCACCAATTTTTGCATGCATGCATACTAGGTCATGAGGGCCCAAAACTGGAGGGTCTCCCTTGCATAGTAAAGGTCACCTAGCAATTGTGTTCATGATCTTCATGAAAAAATTCCATTTCGATAGTTTCCAAATCAGATGGAGAAGTAACAATGTATGAAGCTGGGCACAATATCTCAAGGAGACGTGTTTGATATCCAGTCAAAAAGAGCTCAAAAGTATGTCCAACCTGCATCCAATGATGTTCATTTTATCCAAATATCAAATGATGAATACCACGTAGAGGAACAAACAGCTACTAAAACAATGGCCTCCCTATAGTAAAAGTTACAGCAAAGGAATGCTATAATGAAGAAGTTTTGTTTAGAAACCCAGTCAAACTGAAATATGTGAAAGAAGACTTTCCATCAGCTTCTCTTCCAGGAAGGTGGAACGAAAAATTTCTCTCGAATTGTTTGCCCTGTTACTTGGAAGCCCAAAACCCTTCCCTGTATCAAAAGACTGTTTGTCCATCAAATGAGGGCTTCTGCCTACTTTTTGAGAGATGTTTTGATATGGAGTATTCTGGTCCCGTACTTTGTAGAACTTGAAATGATGAAAGGTCTAGCTCAAAAGTTTCAGTTTTGGTCTGAATATGGTTTATTTCAGCCTTTAAACTGAGTCTTTCAAACCATGAAGCCAACGAGGTCTAATGTTCAAGTGAATCTCTATCCTACAGAAAACAGACTCGTTCCCTGAGAAGGCTCCTGAACTACTCCCTGACAATACAGTTTTTCTTATGAGTGTGCTATGAACACCGAACATACTTCGCAGGGAATCTATGTGAAAGCAAAGGGTGAGTAACTGTTCTTTTTGTTTTTCATAGATAGACGTGTTCATGCTGCTTAACTTAATGGGATCCATTGTCATGTTAGACTTTTTTAGATTTCAAAAATTTTCATCTTTGTATTGTCAAGATTTAGGAATCCCTTGTTCTCAAACTAGCCAATTGAATATATCGCTCATCTCCGTTTTATGACTCCTCGTTACGAACTCTAACGCTTGAGACAGATTTCTATTTTTTATAGTTTGAGTCCTCTGCAAAATCTAGTGCAGGATTTGATATGCCCTCAAGAAATTCGTTAAGGTTTGACAAGGGTTTCGACGCTGGTTGAATATTTTATTGTTTGTGTCTTTTTGTCAAGTAGTAACGTCTCTGATTTGTGCTCACCAAACTCCTTTATTCTGCATAGAAATGCTAGGCTACACAACCTAGGAGCAGGGCTAGCTTAGTTGGTGTATACAAGATTTGTTGCACTGCAGACAGATATTGACATCTGCCTATGAAATTATGGTGCATCTTTCTATCGCACTTTTTGATTCCTAGCTATACATCATGTACTGTCATTTCCACAAGTCATGCTACCAGAAATCTCATTTTTCAATTCAGCTTCTATGCTGAATAATAAGGAACTACAGGTTTTCCTTTCAAATTTATTTTGTCGAGTGTTTTCTTGCTAGAAGTAAATCGAGCTGATGAAAGTACCAATTGAAAATCCAGGAAGTGATGGAGGATCCAGTTGTTGCTGCTGACGGCTACACTTATGACTATATGGCTATTAAACAATGGCTTCAGGAGCAAGATATCTCCCCAGTGACAACAGTAAGGCTTAAGCACAAGCAGCTGACACCAAATTATTCTTTGCAAGCTGTCATTCATGATTGGCAGGCTAAAACCAGGAGGAGATGAGGGTCATTATCTGCTGTTTCATAAAAAGATTTTGCTTGCTATGTTTCTTCTGGCTCTTGAGCAGCTGTGGTTGATCCTCCATGTTCATTCAAATGTCTATTCTACACCTGTATATTGTCCTCAAGTGTTTGCCTATCTCATAATAATAAAAGATACACCTCTCATATTGTCTTGGCTAGAAGCCTTCAAGGAACCCCATGTTCTCTTTATTTCCAAGATACAAGGATATGAATCAGGTGAAGAGCCATCTGGTAGTGCCATGATCTGCTTGCTGCTACATCTTAAAATGAGGCCTTTTGCAGTTCAAAAGTATGATGAGGAGGTGCTGTGAATATGCAAACTTATCAGCAACTTCATTTTTTCATTGAACAAGCTGTAAGGTGTAACCTATTGCTGCTCAATGTATAGAATGACTACCAATATCACAGATGGCTTTGAAAGGCTTCTTTAGGTATTCTCATGGGAAATCTCTGCGGTACCATAATCTCATTAATATGTAAACAAAAGCATGTAGTGGACTGTAGGTGGAGATGCATTTCTCAGAGATGGAAAACTGTTCAGTAACGGAGTGGCTGTTGCCTTCATGCTTCTTACTGACATCATCAGAAAATTGAATAGCAAAATTTGCAACCAGTGCTTAGTTTAACCCTTACAAAGAAAACAAGGAAGAAGTGAGATTTGTTGTTTGCAACAATGATTTGAAAGTTCTATGAACATGTTTATCTTCTTATGGATTTATTTCGGACCTCTCCTATGGATAAACTTTGTCCGAGGGTGAAACTTTTGAAATACTTTGTTTTCATTGGGAAGATCAAACCTAGAAAGTTAATTCATCTGTAACTTGTACAAGCATATGATGTCAAAACTGCACCGACAATCAGTCCTGGTATTTGCGAGCCAGGAAGGCAAGTGATGGTTCACAACTTGTTTGGAAAGTCCAGAGCAAAACCATGATGTCATTGTTCCATAAGAGCACCACTAGACACTCTTATGTGTGTTGCTTGTATAAGAACCATGACTCTGAAACCCTCTCATTTAAATGCAAATAACTCTATTCTGTCATTTTCTTAAAAACAAATTGAGCTCATTTCTGTGACATTCATAAAATGTAGCCGAACCTTGAACAAGATGGAAACTTTTTTTTCTGTCAAGTGCATGCCAATGTTGTTCCTGACCTTGAGTTCAAGATTTCAAATCCACTTCTGCATACAGCTAGGAATATATAGAACACATTTGCATGAAAGAGTAGGCCTTACACCTTGGTTAGGGATGGCCCTACTGGACATTGCTATCCCTTAAGCACTTGCACATATCTACACATTGTTGTAGAGTTTTCTAGCTTGATAAATTGTATATAGTAACGGAAACAGTTGGTTGCATAGAAGGAAAGCTACTTGACTTTAGATTCCACAAGATTGTCTGATAGATAGTGATAGTTTTTGACATTTCTCAGGGAGCTTTGAATTGCAAAATACATGCTTGCCACATGTACAATGACAACTTTGGTGTGTATGTTTCATGTTTGTTTCTTGATAGGTCCTAAGTGTTGCTCTTTATTAATGATCTTCTGGAGCTATGGACATGATTGATTCTCTGGTTAAAGGTCCTTTTTCTCATGTACCCAGTTCTCCATTGTCGATATATCTATACATTAAGATTCCTTATTTTTCTTAGCTTTGCCACAGTTCATCCTCAAGAACTTCTCCAAACCCGAACTGTTAATTGCATTGACGGATGGAAGAGACAATGCCAAGTAAGAGCATCATGTTTGTTGCCATTCATTTTGGAAAAGACTGCCAATTTCAGATTTTTTGGAAAAGTAATTATCTGTAATAATCATGATGATATTTTTGCATTAAAAAATAAAATTATTTACAAATTGTATAAAATGTACACATACACAAACTGCATATTTTCTGGGTAGCCCTTCTGCTTATGCTGTGGGGAGCCAAGAACAAGCTTATATTTTGAAAGAATTAATTCCCTTTGGCTTTTCAAATTGGTAGAATGTACACATTCACAAACTATTTTTTTGTAGGCAAGAAAGGGGTCAATGAGCAATAGCTAGCATGTAGGTATTTGTTATGTAGTCCAGGCATAGTTAAAATTCATTTTTCATCATGAGTGTGGTATGGAAGTAGCATGTGCTCAAGTGTCTCCTCCAACCTACTCCAAAGAAAGCACCCCTGTAATATGGAAGATAGAATTATGCCACGATTGCAAGACTGCCCTGATAATTAGGACATTGCGCAATTATTCCAAGATACAAGACCAACATTTCCTTATCGTACAAAATAAGAGAAGAGCTGATGAGATCTCTTATAATTTATTGAGGTCCCCCTCCAACCACAAAATTGATATAGTGAACTTGATGATAGATTATGCTTATAAGGATTCTTGCTAAGTCATTTGTCTTCCTTGTACACTTACTTGGTTTGCAACTTTTGCAATAAATTATTGAAGTTAGCCTTATTCAAAGCTCGATTCCCATATAAATCCATGAATGCTTTATATAAGCACACTTATTGAGTAATTTCTATCCCATTTTACTTGGGCCAAGTGGTATTGTTTTGTTGGATTGTGGCAGAATTTTAGACTATTTCAACTTGATAACTGAACTCAAATGAAGCACAAATATTGAAGCTCAACACCAAATGATCTATTAAGAGCTCTATTATGACTAGACAAAGTGGCTCTGAATCATGTTGTTGGATCCGTTTTTATGGATTTACCATTCGCTTGTGCTTTCTAGAAACTTTATGAGGAAAAAGTAGCACAAATAACAAATGAGAGAGTGGGCCTCGATGTCCAACTCCATAGGAAAGACAAAACATAGAAGGAGAAACCAATTATTTCAAATCTGGAGGCCCCCCATAAATGCTTTTATACTATCATTAAGAGATAAATGAAACTCGAGTTTTTGACAAATTAGATAGAAAAAGTCCCATGATTTTTGTTCAAGTCAATTTCAATGAAGATGTAATTTGATTTGTGTTTGAATGATTACTCCATAGTTGTTCATATATTTTGAATGTCTTTAATGTACCTTCTTTTGTGAAAACTAATTGTTCAATGTCCACTATCCTTCCAAAAATGGGTAATATTTTATTAGCATTTTCCTTAGCCAAACTGTTCTAGGAAAAAATTAGCACTTGTAAGGGCTATCTCGTTACGCTTTTTGACAACAACTGATCTTGTTTGACTTCAAAGGCTCTAGGTGTCTTATTGGTTAAGTACATCCATGAAAGCTAGCTCCTATCAATAATGTTAGCCTTCATATCTTTGTGAATTTCATGTCTCCTTCCAATGGTTGTGGCTGCAATAGCAAAATTATGAAGTGCCATCTATTGTAATATAATTTTTTGATGGATGTGAAATAGCAACATGTTGGGAAGAATTTTGGAAATTTGCTAATCTTATTGATATCCAAGCTTTAGGTTTGGTATTCATCATGTTGATACAATCAAAGTGTTTATCCTTGTGTGAAAAAATCTTTCCTCATGTGGTAATTAAACTATAAAACAAGAATTAGAGTTCTAGTCACCCATTCCACTGGAAACAATATTTTTGTTGCAACGACCTCTTGCAATAGCATTCATACCTTGGCACTTTATATTGTGTCCCGGATCGAGTCTACGTATAGCCCACATGGTATCATGCAATTTGCTCTCTTTTACATTGCTTGCTAGTTGCAAGTTGCCAGCCCCATAGCATCATCAACACTAACATTAGAAGATGTATGTGCACCTCGTCTATGGTTTTTTGAAGGTCTCTGCACATACTCAATGCCTGGTCTATGAGCAACATTGTCATTCTCATAATTCCATTCACTAACGGGACGTTTTCGAGGTATGCTTTGAACTCCATGAGGTGATGACTTCCCATGTGCACAGACATTACTCAGTTTAGAAGTTTCCAAAACAAGATTTGTGCTTGTACATCTTGCACTTTCATATCACAAATGGCGATTGTTTGCATGGATTGAATCCTATAGAAAAAAAGTATGAGGGACGAAACTTTCATTCAATACAATAGTGATATTCAATTATTTGACAAATACCAAAATACCTTGTATCATATACATGTGCAGCCATTGTAACCCAATCCTTGATTCGATAGAGATGGTTGAAGCAACAACAACACTTTTCTAAATCGCATCCGGGCTGCATTCTCTTTACAAGATCGACACCTGAAGTGGGTCCAATTGTTGACATTTTGAAAATGAAACATTTGTCCTTTACATCATGTAGTTGCCCCGAAAAAAGAGATCCGTGAAAGAAGTCATATGCATAGTGCTCTTTTAGATACAACAATGACGATGGATAGGCCACTGGTCTTTCTCCGCATTTATTCTTGAAGAAGATGACCAATCAAGAGTGAGGTCGGGTTGTGTGGAGATCATCACCACAAAGTATTCATACGACTTTGGAAGAGAAGAAAGCAAGGTCATAACAGCATCATCATCTTGAATAGCACATCCTATAGCTGATAACTGATCCATTAAAGATTTGAAGCTGTTGATGTGAGAAGTGATGGCAGTAGAATCAAACATGCTAAGAGTACAAAATTTCCTTCTAAGATATAATCTAGTGGTTACATCATGAGTCTCATAGAGATTTGATAACAAATCTAATGCATCCTTAGAGGTTTTGCATGTGGTAACGTGGGATATTTGGGAGTCAGCCAGATTGAGTGTGATACATGCTAAGGCCTTTTGATCTTTGATCTTCCATGTCTTTGCTTGATCATTATCTTCTGGTTTCAGGTCAGCACCTTCTACTACATCCCAAAGATCTCTATCTATCAACATCATTTGGAGTTTTAACTTCCAGATGTAGAAGTTAGAACCACTGAACTTGTCAATGATTCTAGCCTCGTTGGATGATGACAAAGAGTTACCAATATGAGACATGTTAACAGTAATACAAATGAAACAAACTTAATCTCTCGATTTATTTGAGCTATGCTCTGATACCAAGCTAATGGGGCAAGGGAGGTAGAAGGACACGAACGGAGAAGAGAGTAGGAATATTGCAGAACAGCTCTCTCGTTACAATCAACTGCTAGATGCAAAAAATACAGTGTAATAGAAAGCTTATGCTAAATATAATCACAGCTTTAAGTGTCCTAATTGCCCAATAGGATCTTAAAAATTAAATCATACTCACAAAAACAAGAGTACAGTCCACCGAAGATATTAGAAATGGTTTGTGTGTGGTATTACTGAAAAATGGATTCAATGTGAAGTTTGGTCACTGAAATAGATGGAAAGAGCAGTATGATATCGCGAGTTCCTCATGTGTTAAAGACAGCCATTGTCTGATCAGAAGCGAGGCAGTCATAGATATCCGTGTTTTGATCACAGTGAGTAAACAAGCATGATCAAATAGCGATAAAGTGCATTCAATCACAACAAGCATTCATTACGTTATACACAGATAGAAAAGCGCGTTGTTGCTATATTACACTGAAGCACAATAAAATAGCAATTACAACCAAAATGATAGCGTAACTAGGAGGCTCAGAATCATTCGTCTCATGGACAAAGCATCACCTAGAGTGTGTTTGGATAATCCATTTATACAATTCATCCATGTATTAATTACGGTAAATGTTTGTCACCTAATTAGGTAAGTCATTGTACTTGGAAGTATTTGGCTTTTGTGACAACTCTACATAGGATATACAATCAACAAATCAAGGAATGTTGACGTGGACAAGGACATCGCAAATTCTCTCACTTCGCATTTTACGTGAAATGGCTTTCTCTCACTTTGCAAATTCTGGGAAGTGTCTGGAACATTCCTCGTTGAAAATAGACGACTGTTGGGTTCTCTCTCTCTTCAGGATTTTGCGAAAAAGCTGACAGTGCCCTTAAAAATGTGACACTATCCTTTAAAAGCTGACGGTGCCCTTAAAACAAGTTAACTTCTTCAGAATACTTGAAAGGAAGAAGTTTAAGACAAGTGTCACTTTTTGGAAAAAGCTGACACTGTGGCATTTTGGAGAAATGCAAAAAAGTTGACACTATCCCAAAAAGAATTTTGTGAAGTATGCTAAGTGTCGCTTTTCGGGAAAAGCCGACACTGTGTAAAAGATAGTTCATTTCTGTAGACTGTAGCGACACTTAGAGTATTTTTGTAGATTGTTGCGACACTTAGTGTATTTCTACAGACTGCTGAAAAAGTAATGTATAATTGTAGACTTGTTCTAAATGCTAGTTCTTAGAAGTCCTTGAAGATGGCCAAGTCTTCAATGACTTCAAATAATTGAACTTAACATTTGAACTTGAAATTATGATAGGATTGGTTACCCTTTGCTGGAAATCAGCCGGAAGCCCATTGTAGACGTTCTTCAAATAATTTGGTTGTCTAAGTTTGTGATTCCTGTAGGTATCAGATGAGCAGACATAGAACCAAAGTTGGTTTCACCTGACCCTAGATCAATGATCAATAAACGTGCAGGAAGAATCATGAAATAGAAATTAGTCATTCACCAAGAAGACAACTATGGGCTTGATTTCCAATAGAACAGAACATTGCGAAAATTGCTTCTATTATCAAAATTGAATTTACAATATTTTTTGAGCGTTCTCTATTTCCCAAATCAGCGCCTTGGCACAAGAGAGATTTTCTCTCTCACGAATAATATGACTAGCTACTGCTAATCTGTAAACTCACTCTCGAGCTATCTCAAACTTTTATAGTTCTATACGTGTGACAGTATTAGTTTGTATCTGTGATCTCCTTATTTATTGTATCCTTCGTTGATCCTTTTATGTGATCAATCCAGGGAACTGATTAAGTTAAAAGATCTAATAAAAAAAATGCATTAGGCTTAATCAAAACTGATTCTAGTTTCCTGTCACTATCCTCCGTGCATCAGTCCCTTACTGCCCATTAGACGATGTCTTCACATTGTGCAGACCTTGCATTCTAGAAAAAGACACCTTCGTGATCTTAAGGGCACTTTCGTCTTTATCAAGGGCATTTGGAGACAGTGTCACGTTTTTCCAAAGGGCAAAAAATGTGACAAACCCAAAGGCAGGCCTGAAAAATATTTCTAAGGCATTTACAAGACAATGTCGCAATTTTTTCGAAATGCAAAAAATGTGACAATGTCATGAGAGTTTGTCAAAAGTATTTTCCAAGTGTTTTTGACTTAGTGTTGTATACCCCTCATGGCCAAGAATTGCGAACTGTGCGATGAAACAGTTCAAAAATGCAGACTGTGTGAAACATAGTTCAAAATGCAAACACTCAAGAAAAACAGCAAAGAAAAACTAAGAAAAATGCTAAGGCTTTGAAAGACAGAAACTCTTAGTTTCTTCATGTAGAACTCAAGTTTTGCCAATGAGCTCTCAAAAATATTCTAAGTGTTCACTATGGAGGATTGGATACATAGAAAAGCCTCTTCCTCTCTAAATTCGGGTGAATTTCTAGCATGTAATAAGGAACTTGATTCGGCTTTCTTGCCCTAATTTGCCATTCTAGCCTCATTTCTATAGTCTTGCCAAGTAGGTGGCTAGTTGCTCAATTTTTTCTACAAATCTAGGATTTAGGTCCTATAAAGTAGGAATCACTAGCAAATTGACTTGACCCACTTTTTAGACTTGGTCTAACCTACTCTAGAATAGGTTTCCCGTGTGTCTCCATGGCCTCACATGTGTAAGACCAACTTATGTACATAATTTACATTATTTGACATTGCTAGATTTTGCCAACATAGGCAATTTTTTACAAATGTTCGATATCATGTGTCAAACAATACTCCTTGAATGCATAGGCAATACTCACTACCATTTTCGGTTCTGATAGCTTTGATTCTTTTGCCTATCTAAACTCAGCATGCTCTTTAAAAAATATGAAAACACTTCAAATTTGTGCTTCTTTTAATGTACATCAATTCTTCTTAAATAATCATCAACAAATGTAATAAGGAGTTTTGCACCAAGCAGTGATGGTGTCTGCATCAGGCCACATATATTTGAGTGAACTATGTATAACAGACCTTTAGACATGTGTTCTTGATTCAACTTAAAAGGCCTTCTAACTTGTTTTCCTATGATACAACTCTGGCAGACTCATCACCCAATTTTCATATGAGGATGGCAAGCTAGATAATAAGGTCATGACAATGTTTGAATCTTTGATCATGGAACATATTGTTGTCATCTACTCTAACAGAGTCTTGAATCGATTTATGTGAATAGAATCACCCTTTGACATTCTGAGTGAGAAGAACTTTCTCCTCGGATGCAGTTTCGATAGACATTTGTCACTTTGTAGAGTGTGCTTAGAATGTCCCAAGTTCTTTCTTAAATTTCAGATAGCCTTAAACTTGGATAATTTTCAAATATGGGTTACACATGGATTAATGTTGGATCATGTCATATCTCAGCATGGCATTGCAGCTGATCTATCCAAAATACAGATCTACCATCATCTGGCACCATACGAGAAGTGTAGATACAAATAGATCTTTGCAAGATCCTCAAATCATTTTTAACATGGTATTAGAGCTAGATCCTAAAACGAACTACTCGTTCCTGCCTTGACTGCAACCAACAAATTTAAGGATGCGGAAGCATGCATTATTCTGCAATTGTCGCATTTTTCGGAAGGCAAAATATGTGGAATATGCGAAACTATGTGAATTCTATGCACTTAAGCACATTTTAGCTCTACTAGAGAAATGCGAAAATCCCGAAGAGAGAGAATGTGAAAATGCAAAAAGAGCGAAAAACGTCAGTTAGTTTCTGATACTTTGTCTTTAGATTTTGCAACCTTGTAGCTATCTACTGATTGAGAAGACAATATGATTCACTCATTAGAGTAACAATGTTCACATAAATAATACTTGTATTCATGCGTACATAGTGCAAAACTGATAGAAAAATGATCTATTGCTTTATGAAAATTTCTTAAAGGAGAGTTTACAGTCTACCGCATATCTGACTGCAAAAATTGTTCTATTCTATTTTGTGCTATCAATTTTTCCTATCTCTCTACTTCTGTCCATTGGTCGAGAAAATATATATTCTTTCATACATTTTCTTTTAAGTTGGTCTTGTAACAAAGTGGCTACGTCTAAGTGCTGATTAGTTGCAGCTATCTGCTTCCATGCGAACAAACTAGAATTGCGGTCGCCTTTGCGAGATCTAATTCGTCCCGCGTGAAAGTATCCAGGGATGAAAGGAAGTGAAGTTCATTTTCCAACACTCCCTCTTACTGAATATTCCTTCAGTCAACTCCCATGTTTTTTTTGTGTTTTTTGAAGAGTTGTTTGTAAGGGGCTTGGTCAGAAGGTCCACTGTCATTTCTGTGGTCTTCACATACTCAATCTAAATTTCCCGTTGCTGCACAAGACCTCTAATATGATGGTACTTGAGTTGAATTTGCTTTGTTTTCTTGGAATGGAAGACATAATCTTGAGTCATGGAGATTGCGCTGGTATTATCTTCTCCAAGGTCTGTAATTTCAAACTCTTGGCTTATTTGTTGTGTGGTTTCTTGTATCATCTCTAAGTTATTACCAAACATTAGAGTGTCATCAACAAAAATAGCTAAGATCAAAGAGGTATTACCCTCAGCTTTAACAAATACATCAGTATCTGAAATTAATCTTCTAAAACCAATAGAGACTAAAAACTCAAACATTCTTTTGTGCCAAGATCTTGCGGCTTGTTTCAACCCATAAATACACTTCTTTAGTTTGTAGCATAGATCAGGGAATTCTGGATCGGGAAAGCCTTCTGGCTGTCTCATATAGATTTCTTCATCAAGAAAACCATGTAGGAATGCAGTCTTGATATCAATGTGATGGACTATTGAGGAATTCTTAACTGTTAAAGCAAATAGGAGATGGATAGTAGACTGTTTTACCATAGAAGAAAATGTTTATTGATAGTCTACTCCATATTTTTGAGATTACCCTTTGGCATTAGCCTAGCCTTGTATCGCTCAGCACTCCCATCAGGTTTCAACTTTAATTTGTAGACCCATTTGCAGTCCACAATTTTTCTTCCTTTTGGTGGTTGCTCCAGTGTCCATGTTTCATTCTTGTTCATTGAGTCAATTTCCTTTTGCATTGCCTTCCCCCATTCTTCTGATTCCTGACTTGTAATAGCCTTTGAGTAAGTTTCAAGTTCTGTTGTCATCAAACATCAATTTTCATCACAGTTGTTTGCTGCAGTTTTCTCGATAACTTTCTGTCAGATTTTCATCACAACTGTTTGCAGTTTTCTCGATAGCTTTCTGTCAGATTTTGGCAGAGTGTCTTGGCTTAGCAAGACTCTTTTGTTGTTTAGCTTGTAATGATTGTTGTGGAGTCTGTAGCTCCTGTTGCTCAGCTACTTGTTGATCTTCTCGATCATCCGGCTTTATAGAAGTTTGATCTCCCTCTTCAGCCCAGTCAGAGATGTAAGGAGCCAGATCAAAGGACTAATAACTAGCCTGGTTTGCATCTTCCTGGAACATTTGTTCATCAAATTTGACATCTCTGCTTACTTGCACCTTACTGGTTTCGGGATCATATAGCCTATACCTAGGTGAATTGATTGCATATCCCATGAATATCATGGGTCTTGATTTTTCATCAAGCTTGGAACTCTTTTCTTGAGGCACGTGCATGTATGCCCTACAACCAAACACTTTGACATGCGAGAGATTGGGCTTTTCGCCAGTCCATGCCTCCTAAGGTGTGGCATCGCTTACAGCAGCTATCATGCTCCTATTCTGTAGATACACGAATGTCAGTATAGCTTTTGCCCAAAATTCTTTTGATAAGTTTGCTTGCGCCATCATGCACCTCGCTGCCTCCATCAAGGTCCGGTTCTTTCTCTCTGCTACCCCATTGTGTTGTGTTGTGTAGGGCACAATATACTATCTTTCAATTCCTTCATGTTGGCAGAAGTTCTTGAATGGTGTACTAGTGCATTCTCCACCATTATCATATCTCAGAATTTTGATTTTTCTTCATGTTTGTGTTTCAACTAAACTTTTAAAATCTTTGAAAACTATGAACACTCCAAACTTTTTCTTCAAGAAATAGACAAAGGTCATGTTTGTGTAATCGTCAATGAATGTACTGAAGTATTGCAATTCTGATATAGATGGAACTTTCATAGTCCACATAGATCGCTATGTATAAGCCCAAGAATCTCCTTTGCTTGTAATCCCTCAAATTTGAATGGTTCACAGTGTTGCTTGCCCTTCAAACATGATTTGCATAGACTGATCTTTCTGTCAGTCACATTCATGCCTTCTGCTATTTTGCTTCTTGACATTCTATAGTGTGCTCATGTTGCAATGGCACATCCTCTTATGCCATAGTTTGTTCTTGCTTTCTTCATCTGAGGTGACAAGAACTTGATCTATAAGATCTAGGATACTTGTTTGATACAAGTTTACCTTTCTTTCAGCTGTCACTAGGATCTGGTTGGTTTCACAGTCCCTTAACATTCGTTACTATTGAAAGTAGCGTTCAGCCCCATATTAGTGATCTTTGCTACTGATAGCAAATCACTCTTCAATGTGGGAACATGTAGAACTCCCTCTAAATCTTTGTAGCCAAATGTAGTCTTCATACGTAGAGTTCCTATCCCTTTTGACATGGTGCTTGTTGTTATCTCCAAGGATAACTTCTATGTCCCCGTTGGAGGTCTTGTAGTCCTTTAGAATTATCCTTTTGCACATGATCATGGTTCTTGATTCATTGCCAGGTTCTCACTCTACTTTCATGCTTCTTGTTCATTGGCTTAGGGGTGAGGTTCTAGAGATTGATTGGATGCTTCTACTTGGTTGGGTGGTTTCTCCACAGTGTGTTATCATTTTGTGTTTAAGATTTGTAAGCAAGATCTAAGGAGCTTCCCTTATACTGCTGCTCTGGTGGAATCACGTGATTCTGATCTACAGTTGCCAGTTGATCGAAGATTGCTTTCATCTTCCCTACATGCTTGTCTAGATCATTGTTGTCCCACTTTATGTTCAGAAGCTGATTGTTGAGATATAAGATCTCTGCACTTGTCATGCGCTCATGTTTGGCCTGTAGCCTTTCCCACATTTCGTGGCTTGTCTCGCAGTCCACAATGGTCATCATGTTGTCTTCTACAAGTGACAGAGTGATTAGGGCCATTGCTCTATCGTTTCTCTTTTTTCATTCAGCTGGATTCTGTTGTGGTCTTACTTCAGTACCATCCACTACTCTCCATAGGCCTTCTCCTCTGAGTAGCATCTTCATTTTCTGTTTTCAGACAACATAGTTGCTGCCATCGAACACGCTTACAACCTTCTGTTGTAGGTTCATTGCCATCTTGTTCTTAGATTTAGTCTGCAGTGCTCTGATACCACTGAAGCGAACTACTCGTTTCTGCCTCAACTACAACTAACAAATTTAAGAATGCGGAAGCATGCATTATTTTGCAATTGTCGCATTTTTCGAAAGGCAAAAAATACGAAAAATGCAAAACTATGTGAATTCTACGCACTTAAGCACATTTTAGCTCTACTAGAAAAATGCAAAAATCCTGAAGAGAGAGAATGCAAAAAATGCGAAAAGTGCAAAAAACACCAATTAGTTTTTTGTACTTCATCTTTAGATTTTGCAATCCTATAGCTATCTATTGATTGAGAAGACAATAGGATTCATTCATCAGAGTAACAATGTTCACATAAATAATACTTGTATTCATGCATACATAGCGCAAAACTGATACAAAAATGATCTATTGCTTTATGAAAATTTCTTAAAGGAGAGTTTATAGTCTGCTGCATATCTGATTGCAAAAACTGTTCTATTCTATTTTGTGCTATCAGGGAAGTGGCTATAAGCGATCGTAAACCTACTTTGTGATTCTTGTGTATTTCTACAGTCTATGCAATATTGTGAGTAAACCTACAACAACTGGATAAATGAATGGATGTAGATAAGACATCAGATTAGAGTGATAAGGACAATAATCCAACAAGGTTGTTGTGGACCATAGAATCCATGAGTCATTTTGGGAAATAGGAATAACAACAATAAATAGTCGTGTGTAGTACAAAAATGAGAGAAAGTGCAATTGTGCAATACAAGATTATGTAAAAGGATCCCTTGTCTCAATCTTCTTTTCTTCCAAAATTCATGCAAATGGTAGGATGCAACAACTGATATGATTTTTCAACAAAGAACAAACCCACACCTCGGATAAAAACATCACTCCAATTCCTAGAAAGCTCCCAAGTTTATGCCATGTTGAAGAAGGAATAAGCTTGATGCAAGATGAGGTAGGTATGTTGACCTCATGAGGATTCTAACTTGAAGCAAAGCTCAATGATGGGGACAATGTTGGATCTCAAGGAGCAGAGAGGTGTGTCAAGGAGATAAGACTCTTATTAGAGCCCGATGTTAAGTTTCCAAAATTTCAAAGGCAATGAAACAAACATACTCATTGAGAAGGTGGTGAAAGATGACCAATGTGAAGAATTCAAAATTAAGATAGATAAATTCTTTGAGAAAGGGTTGCGATACAATGTCCATATCACTATCAATCCTTCATGCAATTGCCAAGATTTTTAAAAGAGAGATGCAAATAAAAAGTCACACATAGCCTACAAATAAATTGTGTTTAGGGTTTAGGGCTTGGACCAATAGAGCAATATGTTTACCACTAGACAATTCCAAAAGAAGCAAAAGTTTTCCAAGCCCTGCATCATAAGAGGACCAATCCTTAACAATGAGGCACCTACACAATCATGTACTAATTGAAATACACATTATCTGTTTTGGATGCAATTTTGTTCCCAAGTGTGGTAGCTAGTGGTGTGAATGCAATGTATGTGAAAGAAGTCTTGAATGTATGTATTTCATGAGTGGACTGTGACTTCACTTTTTTTTTACCATATATGTGAGCTTACATAAAAGAACATATCTTGTAGAGTTCACCCTCAATGTACAATCACGATCGCACCTTTGCAATTCTTTGATTATGTCCACATGCATGCTAAAGATCCAAATGAATACCCCTCTCTCAATAGCACTTGCTTGGTGATCCAACCAAAATTGGCAAGGACACAATCAATCCTTCTTTTTTTTTTCATTTCTTGTTCAACAACAAGTGGTGAACCTTCATGAAGATTTCAAATTATGTAATATTGTCATAGTAGACCAATTCAATAATGATGAATTTTTGTAGTATAAACAAGAATCGTTCCCACAAAACAATAGTAGTGAAGCTATATCCTGCCATTATTAATGGAAAGAAAAAAAAACAAAAAATAATTGGTCATCTGTAGACATTCCAATAATGTGGCAGCTACATCATGACTTTTAACAAGGGTTAGGACACATACATCCAAATGGTGATTGATATCCTATTTTATCATAAAAATGCCAACACACTAAAAAAGAACACGATTGGAAGTTTCTTTTATTATCAATGAAGAGTCAGCCTTTAACATAGACAACAAGAGCACATCTAAACTAGTGCTCTTTAACACAAGCACTAGAGAAGGAAGCATCCATCTTAGCATATACCAAAAATAATTTAGCAAGTGTAGAAAGTTAGCCAAACACATATGTGAATGTGCCCTAAAGAAACAAATGACACCTTAAAACAATTTTAATAGGTTGTAGGGGTAGTCACGGTTGCCTCCTACGTCAACAATTCTTTATTTCAATTTTTGGTGTCTACGTATCAAAAGATGTAATAAATTACAAATACATGTGAGGGTAGATGGCCTACTATGAGTGTAAGCACACCCCAATGAGCACCTTTAATTGTATATACATTAGTGTTTAAAAAACTAAAATAAATGGCTTGGGCCATTAGAGCTAAAATAGAGTAGAAGAGACCAAAGTCAAGTTAATAAGGCATAGTGGCAGTGTCACATGGAGATCACGTGGACTTCACATGGGCATTGCCTAGGCCAGCCAATAGAAGTAGGAGGTGTGGGAAGAAGCCACTTTCTTGCAAGTGGATATTTAGATTGAAGTACAATCAAGATGGATCCATTGATAAGTACAAAGCAAGGCTTGTAGCAAAAGTATTCTTGCAAACTAAAGGCATAGATTATGATGAAACTTTTGCTCCTGTTGCTAAGCTTGTCACCATAAGATTGATTATTTGTCTTGCTACATCTTTCAAATGGGAGATTTTCCTACTTGATGTGACTAATGCTTTCTTAAATGTTTCTTGGAAGAAGAAATCTACATGTTGCAACCCTAGGGCTTCAAGGAAGGAGATGAAGACAAAGTTTTCCTCTTGAAGAAGAGTCTTTATGGACTCAAGCAAGCACCTAGAGCTTGGTACTCTAGGTTGCATAACTATCTCTACTCTATTGGTTTTTTGATAAGCTCTTATGGACCTTCATTGTTTGTCAAATGTAATTATGGCAAGATCATTATTTACATGTTCTCTTTTTCCCATTTTGATTTTACTAATCGAAAGGAATGTGTCATCCAAAAATTTTCATAGTTTAAGTGTTGTGATAATGTAGTTTTCATTGCCTCCCAATCATTACACTCTTCTGCTACTCTGTTAAAGAACAATTCTTGAGTGGCAGCATTGAATGCGATAGGAACTAACTTAAGCTTATCACATGGAGTGAATTCTCCACAAATTTCATAGGCTTTCCCATAGATTTTTAGAAATCAGATTGGATCGCCAGATTCATCATATTTGAGGATTTCTAGTCTTGGTGTTCTTCTCACAGCTTGCAGTGGTTCAACGAGTGCAAGATTCATTTGTACAAAATTTCCTTGCGACAACTCAAGTGAATAAATAACACATGAGATAGTTCTAGCATTCTCTCAAGCATGCATTCATGTGCAAGAGAGAAAATACAACTCAATTATTCCAATCATCATTCTAGCACTAGATTTTGACAATACCTCCACATTAACACTACTAGCAAAGCTCTTAACATTACACAAGCATCAAAACTATGTTAACACTATTTAAAGTCACACAAAAGCAATGTCTATGCTCTCTAATAATGATTAACACTACTAGAAAACCCACAAAGAAAAGCATGAAGCCAAACAAACCAATATTATGAGAGAGAGCAGAGTTAGAAGCATGGATGTTCATGATGAGACTTCGACAAAATCTCCTCCTCTTGATTGAACATGGAAAATGAGTACAGGAGGTGCCTTTTTATGGTTGAGGTAGGCCCTTCACCTCTTAATCCTATTGGTTTGCCTAGATACGACCATCAAATATTGTGGATTCTCTGACGAACCTCAAACATTCGAGGAAGCTATAGATGGACCAAATAAAGATCGTTGGATTCAAACAATGGAGGACGAACTGTCATCCATGTACAAGAACAATGTATGGACACTTGCACCTATACCTGATGGCAGAAGACCAGTCAAGTGCAAGTGGATCAATAAGATCAAAACAGGTCCTGATGGAGAAAACATCAGATACAAGGCAAGGTTGGTTGCTAAAGGATTTTCATAGAAGTATGGGATCAACTACACTGATACTTTCTCACTGGTAGTCAAACATACATCAATTCGCGTATGCAATGGCTCATGATTTGAAAATCTATATTGTGGATGAGAAAACTACTTTTCTACACACAAAATTAGAAGAAGACTTATTCATGGACTAACCACTTGGTTTTGCAAGCCAAGAATATCTAGAATACGGATGTCACATGAATAAAAGCATTTATGGTCTCAAACAGGCAGCAAGACAATGGCATAGAAAGAAGGACGAAGCACTACGTTCCATAGGCTTCAGACCTCTATTTGCTGAATCAAATGTTTATATTAAATATGTCCAAAAAGAAATAATCATTTTAGTTGTTTATGTTGATGACACGCTTATCTTCTCAAGAAGAGATAAGTTAATTTCAGATGTCAAAAGAGACATTTCTGAAATATTTGATATCGTTGACCTAGGAGAAGCTAAAGTCTATCTAGGCTTGCAGATTGTGAGAGACTTTGAAGGTGGTAAGTTGTATCTTCACCAACAAAAGTACACTCAAAAGATCATTGAAGACTTCAACATGCTCGAATGCAAAGGTGTGCATACTCCCATAATACCTGGAACAATATTGAGCAAGGCAGATTGTTCGCAGCTCTCAAAGAAGAAGAACGTATGGCCAAAACACCCTATCGTAGGCTTGTTGGATCATTGTTATATCTAGCAGACAACACCGGACTTGATATAGCATTTAAAGTATACAGGCTGAGTTGCATATGTAGATTGAATCTTTTGTAGATCAAAACTCATTTTAGGTTTTTGAACTTGAGGAATTTTGATTTCACTCCACACCTACTAAAAATGGTCAATTTTTTATGCATTAGAAAGGTCTCACTTGAGGCTACAAGATTCTATATCAAGTTTTAGGCAATTGCATGTAGAATTTGAAATACTCAATTTTTTGTGATTTTGTCAAAACCTTAACTGAACTTCATTAGAGTGTGTTTCAATCTTAGGAAGTGGCAAGAGTCATTAGATTGAGGATTGGTCATAGGTTGATCAAGATTTCTACATTCTATGTGTTGATTTGCTAGATATAAGTGCTAGAAGAGAATTGAGAGGTTCCATATCTTTGTGATTTCTTTTTTAAGACATTTGTTGTATTTCAAAAGAGTGCTTTGTGCATTGGAACAGGTTGAAAGAGAAAAATCAGGTCACTCAAGTGGATACATGTTGGAAGGCAATGATTGTTGTGGGTATTTCCTGTACATAAATAAACAAGTGGTTCCCACTACTTAATATATTGTTGGCCTAAATAGAATAAAATAATAAAAACTCCAAAGTCAAGTTACATGGTCCTAAGTTGAGGGAATCTCACATGAATCATGTGAGTTTGGTCCTCTTCTTATTGAACCATTGGATTGCAATAAGTTTACTTTGAATGGCTAGGATTAGTATTCTAGCCAATTAGAAAGGGCCAGTGAGAGCCAAATGGCCTCCCCTCTCAACTATATAAGGAGGCCACTTTCCATTGTAAAGCATCATCTCCATTCTTAATAAAGCTCTCTCTCTCTCTCTCTCTCTCTCTCTCTCTCTCTCTCTCTCTCTCTCTCTCTCTCTCTCTCTCTCTCTCTCTCTCTCTCTCTCTCTCTCTCTCTCTCTCTCTCTCTCTCTCTCTCTCTCTCTCTCTCTCACACACACACACACACACACACACACACACACACACGTTGGGATAGAATGCTTTGGGTAGGCGCTCGAGCCCCCAAAAGCCTTTCTCAACCTAGGAATTCTCTCTCTCTTCTCTCCTCTCTCTAAGTAGCAACCGGATAGCTTGGAAAAGGTGCTCAAGCCTCCCAAACCTCTCACTACTTGGAGCTTCTCTCTCTCTCTCTCTCTCTCTCTCTCTCTCTCTCTCTCTCTCTCTCTCTCTCTCTCTCTCTCTCTCTCTCTCTCTCTCTCTCTCTCTCTCTCTCTCGTTATGCAGGTGAAGGTGAGGTTGACGCTCCCAACGACGAACCTCTATGCTACAAAGACGACACAACAATGATAGGCTTACCTCAAGAAACTATTCATTGTGGAAAGTGAGGATGGAATCACTTCTTAAGATGAATGATGTTTTGGATATTGTTGTAGGTTTGGAGGAGAGGCCAACAACACAACAAGAACAATTTAGGTATGACAAGAGGGCCAAAAGAGCTCTACACATGGTCAAGATGAATGTTACCAATGAACTTCTCAAGGACGCTGGTAAGAGTACTTCATCAAAGGACGCTTGGGATTCACTAAAAAAGCTTTATGAATCCAAGTCTACTTCTAGAGTGTTGACTCTAATAAGGCAAATCTTTCATGCTTTGAAGTACAATGAAGAGAGTCCAAATATTTTTGTTTTGAGAGTGAAGGTTTTGAGTGATGAGTTATCTTGCATTGATGAGAACATTAAGTTCTTAGTGGTTTATTGAATGCTCATGCTAACATTGTACATAGTCTTGCCATTCAAAGAACTTTGACAAGTATGAGTGATCTTCAAGAGATCTTGATCAATGAAGAATATAGGCTTCAAGCAAGAGGTGGATCTTCATCAACATCTCAAGTTGGAGAGGAGGCTATGTTCATCAAGGGCAAATTCAAGGGCAAAAGCAAAAGCAGGTGGTCTAAAGGGAAAGATCAAGGGGAGGCTTCTTCAAATGGAAAAAAGAAAGATAGGTCAAAGCTCAAGTGCTTCTATTGTGGCATCAAAGGAAACTTTGCAAGTGAGTGCTACAACAAGAAGAGAGATCAAGGAGACAAGCAAGGTAATCTTACTCATGATGAAGATGGTTTGGATGTTCAAAATTCAAATGATGATGTTTTTGTGATGTCTTGCTAATGATGGAGATCTAGATCCATGGTGGATTGATAGTGGTGCAAGCTCACACATGACTTTTCACAAAGAGTACGTCACTTCTTTGTTGGCATGCGAAGATGACAAGAAGGTGATCTACATGTCCAATGATGGTGAGTGTGCAATCAAAGGGATTGGCACAGTTTATATTTCTCTCTCTACAAATAGGAATGTTCATTTGAAGGATGTTTTGCTCATATCTTCCATTACCAGGAATTTACTTAGTGTGAGTCAATTAATAAGTAAAGGTTTCAAAGTTGAGTCTGATGGAGATGCTTGCATGATCAAAAGGAAGGATATCTTGATTGCAAAAGGTAAAAGACAAGTAAAGTTGTTCAAACTAGATGTTGTGTTATTGCTAACCAGGTTGAATTTGTGGCAAGTGAGCAAATACCTTTGGCAAGTGAGCAAATACCTATTCAAAAGGTTTGGCATAAAGGGGTGGGGCACCTATGGATAGGATTCAATGCATAAAATTACAATACAAATGGTAGAAACAACATGGATTTGTCTCAAAATCAAGATCTCTCATCAAATTTGCTATTCACAATGATCTGTTTTTAGATCAAGTACATTTCGACCTGATATGCTGACTCAGCAGCCCTGGCATGTGTGGCAATGCCACATCACTTTAGATCCACCAATCAATGCTAGATAAGCACCCACCTCCTTGATTCCTAGAGTGATGCCATTGCCTCACCTTGATTTTCCTTGATTTGAGAAAATTTTATTAACTTTTAGGAACTTACAAAATTAACTCCTATGATCATCTATTGATATTTTCTAGATATGTACACACGTAAGAAATCACCGTTATTCATATGGGTATGCAATAGATTGTCAAATGGCAATTTTCAACTTGGCTAGCTTTTCACTAGTGCACACATATGTGAATCAAGATTTTTTCTATCTAATCAAATTGAATGCATCTAGGCCTAACATCCACATGTGCGAATAGGCTCCACACATGTGGGATCAAGTTATACACATAACATCATGAATCAAAACTAGGATCTTGACAATTTTAACAAAAGCTAAACTTCTACTGCCTATTGAGCCATGGGTAAATCTAGTGGAACCATATTTTGATCCTGTCATGAATGAGTCTCATGTCACTTATGCTGTGCAAATGAAAAAGCAGTGGGACAAATCTATCCAAGAATGCTTTGGGTGTGGTGAAAATCGTCAAATTGTCGAATGTCCAAGCAGAGAACAATTCACACCTTTTTGTGGAAAATGTGGATATGGCTATACCTACAAATTGTTCCAATAGACAAATTTTTAATGCTCCATTTAATTTGGCCGCCATTGATTTCAGAAGATCTCAAGGCCAAAATCCCAGGAAACTAGACATAAAATCAAATCATCCCTCTACACTAGTGTTGGCAATCACATGTGCATAGAAGAACACATGGCAGTTGAACATATGTGCATAGAAGAACATATGGTAGTTGAACTAGATCCAGTGTTGCATTTTACAGCAACGGTGGGTGAGCAACTTGCTACATCAAAAATTTTGTGGACTTACCTTGATGCAAAAATTGAAAAGAAGATGTACCAAAATGTCAAGAAATGGATTCTTGATGCGCAACATGAGAAAGAAGAGACAGTGGCCAAGGAAGGGTTAAAAGTTCCTAATACACTGAAACAGACAGTACAACCATCGAATGTCAATATGTTATTGCATGAGAATGAAGAGTCATTTTCCACGACTGAATGAGAGAATCCTAACACAAAGATGTTGACAAATATATTGTCTAGTCGGATGGCTATCTCTTTAGGAGAATTCCTACATTTGGCACCCGAAGCCAATGAAACATTGGCCAATCGATTGAAGAATGGGTAAACGAGAAAGGTAACATTACTCTCCCTAAAATGTTTGAGGAGAACGCTACTGTAATTGATGATGGATTGGTCATTAGTCTCATATCCACCAAGTTGTATGAAAAATGGGGATTACATAAGTTAAAACCTGCTTCTTTTTTAATAAAGCTGGCTAATTAGTCTACCGTGCATCCAAGAGAGATAACTGAAGGTGTACGGATCCGTATAGTTGGTGTGCATTTTTTCATCACCTTCGTGATTATGGATCTACTAGATTCATCAAAAATGTATCACATTTTACTGGGCTGGCCACGGTTGTGAGTAGCACAAGTTATTCACAACTAAGGGATTGGCAAGATCACCCTTTCTAATCGCGATCGTGATGTAAGAGTGGATCCCAAAACATGAGGAATTAAGCCCATGCCTCTCAAGGCTGATGATGATTCATCAACAATGTACACTATAATTCGCAAACAGATATTGTCCTTTGGAGTCAAGTGTTAGGGGGATTGAGAGCCTTAAGATACAACATATATGAAATGGCTCACACATCCTAATCACCATATGGTTTTGAGGTTAGTGGTTATGAAGTATGTGTTGCATCCCAAAGGTCTCAAGTTTCAATCCCACCCTTAACATCTTTGGTTCCATTGCCTTTGAACCTAGGTTGCTTGGCCTACACAACTCCGTTTAAGCCCAAATCAGTTTCTATTTGTAGACCTTGTCATCCTAGACTACACAAAAATTGTACAAATTGTACAAAGGGTCATACGGACGATTTGTACCGACCGTACGGACTCAAAAAAAATTAAAAAAAACTTGCCCAAAAAAGGTTGTTGAGCCTAATAGACAACATTCATAATTGGGAAGCCCTATGTAGATATCCCCCTTGGGGAGCCACTAAAAGAGTGGAGCCAACCCCATGAGAGAATGGAATCCAGAGAAGTGCGATAAACCCGATAAAAGCTGGTCGCTCATCGGTGGAACTCACTTCCTCGCGGGGGGAATAGTGTTAGGGGGATTGGGAGCCTAGCCAAACATTAAGCATCAAAACATCAAAAAGATAATTTGTTGCAAACAACTAGACAAATTATTAGTCACAAATTATTCGTGAAGAGCTAGACTGATAATCAGTCGCAAATTAGTCGCGAAAAGCAAGACTAAATATTAGTCGCGAACAACTAGACTAATAATAATTTGCAAAGAGCAGACAACCAGATTAAATAATTAGAAAGCCAGACAGAATGTAGAAAAGCATTGCAATATAGTATAAGGCAATGTGTAATGTAGCACAGGAAGTTATATGGTTGAGGCAAATCTTGGATGAAGTTGGCATGAAGCAGAAAAATCCCATCACTATACATAGTGACAGTCAAAGTGGCATTCAGCTGGCAAAGAATCCGGTGGTCCATGTGAGAACCAGACACATTCAGTATCACTTTATACCTGATAGGCTGCTAAGTCGTGAAATTAATGCTATTCATTGTAGTACATGGATGAGCAACTAGCTAACATTTTCACTAAGCCACTCATTAGAGAAAAGTTTGATAAGTTTAGATCAAAGCTTTCTATAATTTAGGTTTGTTAACTTTGATGCTATGTATATGACTGTATAAAAAGTAGACTCTACTTTAAGGGAGAGAGTTAGAATTAAAGTAGAACTATTGTGGTACTATACTGTGGGTCCTACCAGTGGATAAGAATCAGTTGGCCTCGTCATGAGGAAAGTCAATGGGACACGCGTCCCGTCAACGGCAACCTGGGTCATGCATGGGTTGCCATAGTGAAGAACTATATGTATAGTATATTTTGATTTTGAGAAATACAGTTGCTATGTGAGCTTGGGGTGGAGAGTGCTTTCTGTTTGTATTACTCTGTAGCATGATCTATGTTCCTATTTGAAGCAAATTCTAAGTAACCCTTGCATCCTCCCCGCATGCACTCCCTTTGGCCTCCCTACACCCCCTCTCCACACCCTCCCGATGTGCCCTCCCCTCACGCCCTCCCTGCACCCTTGCTACGCCCTCCCGGTGTGGCCTCCCTAGAGAGAGAGAGAGAGAGAGAGAGAGAGAGAGAGAGAGAGAGAGAGAGAGAGAGATTAACAAAACACAGTTCCTCTCTGACAAGTCAAGTCAAGACCAAACCTTTTAAACCCTTTATTCATAAACTAACAAGGTAAAACATAGCTGAAAAGTATATAGTACTCAGAAAGCACCATAAAGCAAAATCTATTTCAAAACATCCAGCTGGTACCTTCCACCATCCCACCACACAAAATCGTGCAAGTTAGCACAATGAGGAAGAGAGGTGTAACGTTGTTTGTCAGTTGTTATCCATGTACAAAATAAGCTTAGCAACTTAACATCTCACAATATTTAATGAAATAATATAGTCCAATCTTCCCTACTTAAAGCAATTAATAGTGATAGGCCACACCATATCCCTATCGTATCAGGGCATTCTGCCATTCTAATCAGTCTCATGGTATTGGTCCATATCCATCTATGAATTTTAAGCATACGTACTTGAAAACTAGTTACGCTAAATGATTTGCAAATCACAAATAGGGGATAGCCTGGATAAGTACTCAAGTATGGGGGTAAATCCATGCCATACCGATACCTAAACCTATCGTGTAAAACGTAGGTAATGCATCGTTTTCATAACCCTTGAGCATATCCATGCTTTCCAAGAGCTCGTCAGCTATCACTTGTTTCATACATTTTAGATACTAACTATGTCTTAAAAGTAAGGCAATACATGTGTACGCTAATACTTGGCCAAGCATTTTACCCTAACACTTAAAGTAGGATTAGGGCAAATCCATGTCGTTCCAATTCCTACGAATGTAACGATCTCTTGCACAACTCCATGTGCGTTAAGAGCGCCTAGGTTATCAATACTTGTTTCATTGGTTTTTACCTATCTAAATGGGCATAAACTGAAGAACCATCACATGTGTTGTCTTATTTAGTGAGGTATGATTGACAAACAAAAATTAGATTGGTCGTTTACTATTTCCAAATGTAGGTAAGGTAGGAACGTTTTCCTAATCTCTATTTTTTTATTCATCATCTTAGTATGTCCATTTGTTTAGATACAACCATTTGCATAGATACAACCATTTTAAGTGCTTGTAAAGTAGCACCCGAATAACGATTAAAACACTCAGGTAAATATTTGTCATAAGAGAATCTTGTGAGGAAGTCATGGTTGTCACAAAAGACATCTCCTTCGAAAAGTGGTTATTGACAAGTCTGAGTCTATTTATTGCCATAAATTTCCAAGGATTTTAGGATAGAGTCAAAAACAATGCATACGCATTTGGATCACAACTGCTTCTTATGCTAGTTTAATCAGCATAGCATTGTGTGTTATCATTACTTATAAACATAACATCGTTTTCCATATACATACCTAGATCGGAGTGTATTCCGAATCAAATGGAATAGAAGATGTTATTCTGAATTCTATAAACCATTGTAAAAACGGATATATTTCACTCATTATGTAAATCGTCATTCGATTTGTGACAAATTGTAAGCGCTAGATTGAATGTGAACAGACAAATTATTGTGTTTAGTTGTTGTCCACCAGCGATGGGCCACCTTTTTTATCAACAAACCAGTTTATAAAGAACCAAAAAGTCTCTCTATGTTGTCCAACCAACGATGGAGGTCAAAGATTAAGCATTACATTTGTAAGAATGAATATCCTTATGATATACCATCCTAGAAACAGTTCATCGCTGTCCAAAAAGAGGTGTATGCTAGCATTCAAGCATACATATATGTGTCTATGATTTTCTTTTAACAAAAACACAAAATGATAGCGCGCTGCCAGCGCAACGCATTCACAATCATAAAAAAATGTGCATTCCTTTTTATAGAAATCAAATGCAATAAGTGCAAACATGTATGCATTTATCTATATGCTATAGGTCACGTCAGTGACAACCATCAACCATCTGAAAAAAGTATGCCTTCCTTGCTTATCAAGAAGCACACAACAATACCCACTTAAAGAGAGTTTGTGGATCGCGATCCAATGCCCTACCTCATCCATATTTTGTGAGGGAAATTACTAGCAATCAAGCTATCTTCACGTATACTAACAAAATAGAAAAGTTCACAAAAATGTTTAATGAAGGATCCCTTATCGAAATGTATTCTTATGCTGAAAACCAGATCGCAGATGGGCACCACTGATTAAGCTTCTTTAGAAGCATAAAGAGAGTATGCAAAAGAGGAAGAAGATGAGGAGGAGGAGTGGTGGGAGTGTGGACATATACCACCTTTATATAGCATTTCTCCTCACCCTTCACGTGAGAGATGAGGTTAGGCAATCTCATCCAACACATGCCTTATGGAGGAGGTAACCAATTTCGTCCATAGGATGTAATAGAAAATATCTTAACCGTCGAAACTGGAAATAAAGTTTATCAGGGGGTCTTATATTTTAAAAAAAACTTTTTTGAGTGCAAGACTCCATGGTTTAGATGACTTGGAGACCACCCAGCAGAGCATATATAATCGAACAAAATGTAATTGAGCACCATGTAAGAGAGAGAGAGAGAGAGAGAGAGAGAGAGAGAGAGAGAGAGAGAGAGAGAGAGAGAGAGAGAGAGAGAGAGAGAGAGAGAGAGAGAGAGAGAGAGAGAGAGAGTAGGTGTGCCATATGGGGGAGTAGGAGTGACATAAGGAAAGAAAGAGAGGAGAGTGTGAAGAAATGATGTTTCTATTGCCAAAGCCTTGCTAGATCTCCACCCTGATTTTGAAAGAAAAGACACACAAAACAAAAATGTTCGCGAACAATTTTGTGACACACGACATGAAATTGTTTCGTGACACAAAATCATTCTTACCAAGAAGATCAGCCAAGTACCAAGCTACAATTGTTTAAAGCACAACGCCTCCACAAGATAGCAAAAAGTTAAAGAAGATGCAATATTATTACAAAATGAAATCACAAAAAAGAGCACAAATGCTTGAGCAAAGACTTAGTGGAACATCATCGTCATCAAGTTCTGGTGCCCAGCCTCGACCTAAATTGTAGTACTATATATTTATTTGTTTGAAATTAAGACTATATTTATACACATATAAATTAGCTTGTAACATTAAACTAATCATTCTTGTAATTGTAAATTGAAATTAGTATCAACAGAGGTACAATGAAAAGATATATTGCGAGTGCAAACAATGCAAAGGATTGAAAATTTGAGAAAGATAAATAATGGCTCAACATCTATAAAAGTTTGGAAAGCACATTGAGGAGCCCGATGTGGATTGGCGGTACATTTTGACTATTTAGTACTTTTATTATCATACACATATTTATAATTTTTTTAAAAAAAAAAAAACCAATGCTTGTATAATGTTTCACTCTTGTAGAATAATACATTGGTGTCAATGTCTTATAACACGTCGATTGACAATCTTATCAACAGGATAAAAAATATCGATTTTGGATCATCTTTGGCATTAGATGAAGATCTTGTTGATGATCATAATGATGTCACTAGTCACTACATACCTCATGATGTGGAAGTTATGCATCATTCCATTCCGCATGTCACTCACTCCACCACACCTCATATAGATCTTTCCATGGAATCTATTCATCCCACGATATCACCACACATAGATTCAAGTCATCCCACGACACCTCACATGGATTCTATTCATCCCACAACACCTCACACTGATTCTACTATGGATTCTATTCATTCCATGATGTCACCACACATAAATTCTATCTATCTCATGACACCTCACATCGATTCTATCCATCCCACATCACCTCACATACCTTGTGTAGAATCTCCTCTTCTTCCTATCCCATCTAGATCTAGTCCATTACAAAAAAGAACACGACTTGGACACATTTTGACAAGATTTGAAAATGAACAACCAAATTTATGTACTATTGACTTATCCAAGAATGTTTTTAATTCATTGACTGAGTCTCCCCTTCCTCCCTACCTAGAAGCATTGGTTAAGCCCTTTGATAGAAAGAAATATTCATGTTGGCCTGATAGAGTACCACTACCATTATGTGGAACATCATTTTCATATTGGGGTCATATGTACATGATCAAGCCAAGTGAGCACTTTCCTAATGCGGGATTGGATTTATTTTCTTTGACTAGCATTGATGTCCCTTTGAATAGTGTTGTCACATTAATGTCTTATCAAGCCCAATTGGTTCCAGGTTGCACATAATGGGCATGCTAACCTGTGTGAACCATAAGCCTTGAAAACCGATTCTCTTTCGGCATCACATAATAAGCAGTGCAAAGACACGATCCCACACATACAACCACCTTTTTGCAGAAGGCACATACAATGGTGCCTGCACCATCAGCAAGTAAACCAACTGGACACCTTTTCTTCAATGTGCCCCTGAAAAAGGTAGTGTTCTTCTTGGCGCTGTTCAAAAGGTATGGACAGCTCACTTTTTGGCATTCCATCATGCCCACACAATAACTACTATGCACAACACCATCAAACACTATGTTGCTCGTGACAAGCTTTGTCCAAAAATGGTCGTCATATTTTTATTCCATACCGCACATTCCATTATTCATCCCCTGTGTGGGGGGGAGCTCAAAAACCATGTCCCATCATAAACTCTAGGGATCTCAGAAACGACCCTGTGATTTTAGATCCTTTGAAACAACTTCGTTAGAGTTGTCGAACCTGATTTTGACAAGATCATCTCGATGACACTCTTTGCAGACTTGGTTGGTTCATCCCCCTTTAACTGATAGAAATCTCTCGAACGATTCGTGAACATTTCACAAAACTGTTCTGATCACGAATAATTTCTGCTCAAAAAGAATTTGCGATTTAGTCAAGCTTTGCAATGAAACGAAACAAAACGAAACCGGACGAAAGAGAAGAATTCACCAAAAGATCAATCGGGCTCTGTAACGAGACGAAACGAAACGAAACGAAACTATACGAACGAAACAAAACCTAAGTGAGTTCTGAAATTGATTTATGCTTATAGCCAAGTGATTGCGAAGCAAAATGAAATGAAACACGAGGCAAAAACATTCATGCATAAGATCAATTCATTTGCAATTCAGATATGATTGTTGGTTACTACCGGCTACATCATTCCTACAATCCTCCAGAATGTAGACAAACACTACTGATCTATGTTATAGATTATTATAGCATTCAACAAAATCAAACCAATGTGCAAAATTGAATAAACAAGTGAATTAGATACACAAATAGTAGCAGACAAATATTCATTCGAGATCATACAATCATTTAGAATAATATGTGCATAGTAGCTACAATATTATGTAATGATTTTTTGATTCCAAGCACTGTGTGACAGATCCACACAGTGCATTGGCGTGAGTGAAATACAGTGCTCTCACGAATAATGTCTCGCTTACTAGCGAACTTCTGGATCTGCTGATCCTCTTACAAAATTGTCTCGCTCACAAGTAGACATGTATTCTGTATATTTTGTCTTACTGTATTATGCATCAAGCAAACAATATATAGTTCATGAACTTTTTCGTGTCACGTCATGTAACTTCCAGATTAGAAAGATTAAACATCTACAACTAATCATGAAGTACAAGAGTGGCAGATTAACCGCGATATAGAGTACTTCTGCTGATGTCATGATATCTGATCAAATACTTGTACAAAAAAGTTATATTCAATACACAATGTTGCAAATCCAAATTGTTGGCCAATTTAAATACTAGTTTCCAAATTAAATGAGATGTACAACCTATATGATCTATCTAAATGACTTAGGCATTGATTTCACACGTGGGAATAGGCTCCACACATGTCTAATGATGATAGGTACAAGTCATTGTGGTATTTACAATATTTGATCAAGTTAGTTTTTGCCAATTTTAACACTCCTCCTCAAGACTAACTTGATACAAGCATGATGATCTTAAGATTGACTCCATGGGTTGAATTTGTCTTCAAAGATGGATCCTTGCTGGTTCAAAGGTGTGAAGATTAGCCAATGAGTTTGATGAAGATCCGAGATCACCATATCCATGATAGTGCTTCCTTGATGTTGACTTCTTTGATGAACTTGGGAGCTTTGCACCATCCTAGCACCTCCAAATTTCATGTAGATGCTTGACCTTGAGGCATTCTCTTTCTTGATGTGCATGCTCCTCCTTGATGGAAATCCAACACCTCCATGTCTCATGGTGATCACTACAAACATGATCATACAATGTGCACTTTCTATGATCATCAATATTACTTATGCTAGAAACAAAAGTGCCACCACTGGTTGCCTAGCTTGCTCTCATCTTGTGCATTCTTCTTTTTGTAGCACTGGGATGCAAAGTGCCCCTTTTTTCCACAAAAGAGGCACTTTTGTTTGGCTTTGTCTTTCTTCTTTCCTTTAGAGCTTGATTCTTGATCATCATCACTCTTGCCATGCTTTGGATCTTCTTCTTGGACTTCATTTTGCCTTTTCTTGAGAAGTTGACCTTATCATCTCCATTTTGTAGTACATTTAGATTTATTGTTTTTTATCGCTTATCAATGGAATTGACCCCTATCATGCGATATAGCTCAAAAATATTGTCTATCACTTGAGATATCGCATATTGGCTCTTATAGCTTGAGATTGTCCATTGAATGATCAAGTTAGAGTAATTTTGAGTTTATAACATTCATATAATTTTGAATGTAGTGCTTACATGCGAGACAACTCAATTTTGGTCCTAATTACTCGTCATTGTTCATTGAGTGATCACAATTGACCAACATCACATCAGATAGCTCGAACTTGGTGTCTATCAATGTACATAGCCCCATTTTGGAGTCTCTGTCACTCAGAAAAGTCAAAATTTGCTACTAACATATGCTTTTGATGCTTATTACTTGACATGGCTCATCAAGTGAGACTCAACAAGTAATATATTAAGACAACTCAAGTTCAACCCCTTGTCAAACCCCTATCACACGTGATAACTTAAATTTTATGTCTATGCGTGGTTTTGTTGCTTATCACCCGACACGGCTCATCAAGTGATCAGACTCAACCAATCCCAAGTCTAGTATATTAAGATAGCTCAAGCTTGACCCATTGTCAATGAAATTGACTCATATCACATGAGATAACTAAAATTTGATGTGCATCTTTTGGAATAGCTCACTTTTGGTGAATATCACTAAAGGTTTCTCGTAAGTGACCAAATTCTCGTGCTCATGAAATAGATCAAAGTCGATCCCTATCACTTGAGATGGTTCAAATCTAATGTCCAATACAAGATCTTGGTCCTTATCACTTGACATAGAAGATCGAGTGACTGAACTTGATCAATATATGATATGGAACAATCAATTTTGGCCCCTGGTAGATTGAATCTAATCCTTGGGGAGGATGATTAGCCTGCTTCTTGGAAGGACAAGAGAGCAATAGTTTTATTTTAAGAAGAGATTACGGCAACAGAGATGTAACACAGGAGCATGAGCACTTCAACAGATGGACATTGCAAATGCTCAATTTTCACTTGTCCCCCATCACCATCTCAAGAAAAACCCATTTCACGCTCTCAATGATCCTCTGAAATCAAAATCTGACTGTGATACAATCAATTAGTCCCAGTGATCCTCTCAACATTGCCGGTAGCACCTCTGCACAAGACCACAACCAAGGACTCCACAAACAAAGATGCTTGATCCATTCCTCAATGCCAGCAATCATCGAACAACGTCAACCCAAAGTTCAAAAACACCCCACCATAGCCCCATGTGCTCTTGTCGATTGCTCCCATCTCCATCCATCAACAATCCCTTCACAAAAAAACCTAGCTCCAATCCCTTCTCGGATCCCACCCACAGAGATTTCAGATCTCTTCTATCCTTATCTTCCTTCAACTGCCTTTAACTGCACGGCACACAACCATTTTCCTCGAAATCTATCTCCTTGGTACCATACTTTGTGGAGGTAGTAGTATATCTAGCATCCCTTAGTGTATTACCACAACTTATATGCGACATCAAACCACATATTTACATTTGTCATTTTTTATAAATCACAAAATTCTTTTAAACACATGGCCATTTTGTACCAACCATATCAAATCATCTACTTGTTTTATATCAAATCAAATTACAATTAATACTCATTTGTCCTTTTTAAAAAATCATCAAAGTCTTCAAAGAAAACATGGTCCTCTTGTACCCAAAATATGTCATATCACTCACATGCTTTTGTCCTTAAAAATTCATGCTTAAAAATATGTCATATCACTCACATGCTTTTGTCCTCAAAATAAATTTATAAAATAAGAGTCAAATCACTTTTTTAGTTTCTTAATTTGTCTTTTTGACAAACGACTCGCTATATGACACCTTTTAGGCCGTGATCACAGATTTTTAGGCAAAAAAAAAACCGTGTGGCAAAAAGTTGCGTGGTAGAGCCACGTGACACTTGAAATCTAAAAAGGGTATAAAACGCCCTCTTTCGATATTTCTCCATGCTTTCTTGTGGATTTCTTCAGGCTCACTCTCACTCTCAAGCTCTCACACTCTCACTCTCAAGCTCCCAATCTCTCATTTCTCTCTCTCTCTCTCTCTCTCTCTCTCTCTCTCTCTCTCTCTCTCTCTCTCTCTCTCTCTCTCTCTCTCTCTCTCTCTCTCTCTCTCTCACACACACACACACACACACACACACACACACTCTCTCTCTCTCTCTCTCTCTCTCTCTCTCTCTCTCTCTCTCTCTCTCTCTCTCTCTCTCTCTCTCTCTCTCAATCTCTCATTTCTTTTCACTCTTCTACCTCTCTCTTTCTCTCTTTCATTTCTCTCCACTCTTCTCTCTCTCTCTCTCTCTCTCTCTCTCTCTCTCTCTCTCTCTCTCTCTCTCTCTCTCTCTCTCTCTCTCTCTCTCTCTCTCTCTCTCTCTCTCACACACACACACACACACACACACACACACACACAAACACACACACACACATTTTCATTTTTGACATTTGATATCTTTCCAAGTTCTTTTCACAACTTCATATCTTTCTCTCAATAGTCATGTCTACTAGCGGTAGCGGAGCATTAAGGAGGCCAAGATCCTCGGGATGAAAGGCCTTTGTCTTTTCGAAGGAGAATCCGATCAACAAGATCATGGATTTGTTTTGATGGAGATGTCATCGGAAGAATCCACGAATGTTTTCTATGACCTTGATGAGGACGGTTCCATCATCATGGACATTAGGGGTCAGGTCGTCATCAATAGATTGCACGACCTTACTCTTAAATACTTTGGTCACGATTTGTTTAACCCTTGGGAGCAACAAAACCAAGGGGACAAAGACAAGATATGTGATATATTGTACCGTGAGTTTCCACAACCAAATCGATTTAATGGCAAAGACAAGTATGTGTACGCATATTTGTCATAAGCGCCAATCATTAAGACGATTATGTAGTAAAGGCAAGAAGCGGCCGAGATGGGCATCTAAAAAAGATTGGGGGAAAGTTATTTATGAATACAAGCATCCTAATCCCGAGCACTTTAAGAAACAAAGAGGCGCAACAAAATCAAGGCTTAATCTTTTAGGCCAATCTCACCTTGGATAGGGAGGCAAGGCTAATATGCACGTCCAATTTGTAAGCAATTCTCTTTTAGCTAATTGCATTTCATATGTTTTTTGTTTACCAATAGTTTTTTGTTTTTTTCTAATCATTCGATTTGTGTTGATGTAGGTTGAAGATTATGGGCGCAAGTATACAAATGTCGAGTACAATATTGGATATCGCCAAGGCTATAGTGGCTTGGTTGATCATTTTGCGGCACAAGGCGTACATGCAAAGGCAAATCTGTGCTACATAATTTGTATTTCTCATATTTTTGATACATAATTATCATTTCATTTCATTTTTATGACATGTGTTTGGCTAATAATTATTAATTTGTCTTGTGAATGTGTATGTAGAGGGCATCCTCTTGTCGCGAACTGGTTTCGTTTCATTGTCGCGAGCGATTTTGTTTCTTTGAATTTTCTTTTGTGCAGAAAGCTCACAGGAATCTAGACACGCGACTACACATCACAGGACAAATTCCATTCTAGCAATCAAGATAGCTGATGACAAGGAGATGCACAAAAATAGAGCAATCAATTATCAGTTTAATTTTTAGAGAGAGATGGTCAGTGTCTCGCTCGTTGGCGGCCTGATGCTCTACTCTTTCGTTGTGTTATTCTCTTTGGCAGACTTTCATGCACAGCTATGTCATTTCTCTTCTTTTCATTTTCTGCTCTACTCTCTATGTCTCACTGTGTATCTTTTGATCTAGAAATGTAGTTTATATCTCCAGTGCGTGGAGTTTACAAGATAGCTAAACAGAGAATTACAAGAGTAGTTAACGCTAATCAACTAATCAGTTACTCTCTGTCATTGCTATCCGTTTCAGCTGGGCGTGAAGTCTAAGACTCCAAGCCCGTTGAGCTGCTAGTTGGCAGCGCGAAAGATTCCCCTTCATTTCTTTTGTTTCCTTTTGTTTCTTTCGTGTCTTCTCGTTTTGCGCGATTTTGCGATTTTTGCGGTCCTGGAGGCATGTTTGTGATTCGTGAATGATTCGCGAATCGTTCATCCTTCGAGTCAAGGGACGTTGACTTTTGCAAATTGTTCGCCATTCGACCTTTGCTTCGTGTTCGTGTTGTGACAAAGTTGCAGGAGTTCATCATTTCTGACACTCTCTCTTGAACCTTGCAGCTTTGCACGTTTAATCCAATTGTCTTTCTTTGCTTGGCAAAGAGTGGCTTGTCGAGCGGCTTCGTGAGTAGGTCTACAATCATGTCTTCTGATTTTATGTACTGGACTTGGAGCTCTCCTTTTGAGATTAAATCTCGAATGTGATGGTACTTAAGAGGTATGTGCTTTGTCTTTGAATGGAAGACAGGATCCTGGGACAAATAAATGGCACTCTAAGAGTCCATCATCATCATGCACGGCCCTTCTTGTGGTATCCCAATTGCTTTCAGCATCATCTGCAGCCACACTACCTCGTTCGCCACCTTTGAAGCTGCGACGTATTCAGCTTCGCAAGAAGACTGAGCTACCAAGATTTGCTTTTTGCATATCCAGCTGATTGCAGCTCCGCACTCTATGGTACATCCTCCAGTTATGGACTTGCTGTCATCTTTGCAGCTCGCCCAACTTGCATCACTATAGTAGTGCAGCTCGAATCCTTTTATTTCGTTTTCAGCTCTATAGGTCAATCTCATATTTTGGATATCCTTCGAATATTGTAGGATTCATTTTGCCATTTGCCAATGTGCCATGCCAAGATTGGAAGAGAATTGGCTCAAGGCGTAAACAGAGAAAGCTAGATCAGGTCTGGTACAAATTGTAAGGTACATCAGACTACCGATCAAGTTTTGGTAGGATATACCTGCCATCTTCAGTTCTTCCTCTTCCATTTTTGGGCAATCCTGCTTCGTCAGCTTGGCTCCAGCTATCATTGGTGTGGCATTTTCTTTGTAGTCCATCATGTGATACTGCTTGAGCACCTTTCTAGCATATTCAGACTGACTCAAGTGCATTTTGCCCTTTGTTCAATCTCTTCTGATCTCCAACTCGAGGCATTTTGTTGCTTCTCCAAGATCTGTGATTTCATAACTTTCAAAAATCTGATTCTTTATGTCTTTTATCAGCATCAAGGAATTTCCTATCATCAGGAAATCATCCATGAAGATAGTCAGTATCACAAAATCTTTTTCTACTCTTTTTATGTAGACAATACAGTCCGGTTGTGTAGGATTGAAGTCTAGAGACTATCGAGCTTCTTATACCAAGCTCGTGATGCCTGTTTCAGACCATAGATGCATCTCTGCAACCGACAGACATATTGTCGATTGTCGGGGTCTTCAATTCCTTCAGGCTGTTTCATGAAGATTTCCTCTAGATCTCTGTGGAGAAAGGTTGTTTCACATCAATCTGGTGAATTTACAGATTGTGTTGTGTGGCGTATGCAAGGAGTAGTCGTATGCTTGTCATCTAGACCATCGACGAATATGTGTCGAAATAATCAACACCATATCCCTGTGTGTAGCCCTTCGTGACAAGCCTTGCCTTGTAGCAGCCAACGATGCCAAATATCTCAAACCTGAGAGCGAATCCATCTTCATCGGTCCACAGACATCAGAGTGGACGAGCTCAAGAACTTCCTTGGCTCTTCTTCCCTCATGTGTGAATGGATTTTGATGTTGTTTGCCTTTCTGACAGGCTTTGCAGAACTCAGTTTCGGGCCTTGATATCTTGAGACATGTGACAATGTCTTTCTTGCACAAGTCATATAGGCTCCCATGTTCAGATGATACATTCTCCTATGCCAGAGTTGATCTTCACTTTCTGATGCATTTAATATGCTATCATAGTTGCTGATTATCTTGGCCTGGTAGAGGTTTCCTTCTCTGCATCCGACCGTCAACAACTTGTTTGTCATTTTCTCGATCATGCGGCATGTGTTGTCGTCGAACAAAACTCGAATTCCAAGATCTGCCATCTTGGAGACTGATAGCAGATCTTTTCTCAATGAAGGCAGATAGAATGCTCCTGGCAACTCTGCTTGCCCTGACAGTGTTCGCAGTTGTAGAGTGTCGATGCCTTTGACATCATGTCTGCTTCGATCACCTAGAATCACTACTCTGTTATTTTCAAGTTCTCTGAAGTCGATCAAGATCTTCTTGTTGCAAGTGATGTGTGATGTTGCTTCTGAATCAATGACTACATCGTAGTCTTGTTCAGTGTAGCTCGTTGAAGCTTCATCGAGTATCGTGGAGGCTTCATCACCTCTATCTGCATTCTTGGATGACTTTGCAACATTTGTCTTTTCAGCTTTGTTTTTTCTTTTTGGATTGAATCTACAATCGTATGCAGAGTGCTCTTGCAGTGCATGCAAGGTATTGCTGGATTGAACCAACATTTGTTGGCTGTATGGTCTGGTTTGTGACAGTGATCACAAGAAGAAGATTGTTGATTCGAGGACTTCGTCTTCTTGAATCTGGATTTGTTCTTGTTTTTCTTCTTTCCTTTCGTGAAGAGGGCCTTCTCTTGATCACTGCTTCCTTCTCCTTCGTCCCTCATCAGTCTCTCATCAACGACAAGACTGACTGCTTTGTTGAATGTCATATCTGGTAGGCTCAGTATGAGCATTCTCAACGGTTGATAGAACGTCGGTAGAGATTTCATGAAGTACATAAGCTGTTGTGGTGCTGGAACCTGGTGCTCCTGTCTTGATGCAACGAGTTGAGTGAAAATCGTTTTGATCTTCTCAATGTGCTGATCTAACTGGTTGCCATCCCATCATATGAATTGCAGCTAATTGTGAAGGTGCATGACTGAAGCTGCAGTCCTCACTTCATACTTCTGTTTTAATCTTTCTCACGCTACATGGCTGCTTTCGCAGTCTTCAATCTGCATGAGTAGATTTTTGTTTATGGATGAAACGATGTCGCCATTGCATGCTCATCCTTTCTGATCCATTCAGCTCTCCTTGGGTCTTCCTCTGGAGGCTACACCTCTGAGAGTTCGGTCACCGACCAGATGCCTTCGTCCTTCAGAAGTGTTTTGATTTTGAATTTCCAGATTCTATAGTTTGCGCCATCAAGACTGATTGCCACTCTTGTCTGGATTGTTGTAGCTATATTGTGTTGTCTAGAAAATCATTGCTTAGATATCAGTAGTGATCACCATGTCGCGAACTGGTTTCGTTTCGTTGTCGCGAACGATTTTGTTTCTTTGAATTTTCTTTTGTGCGGAAAGCTCACAAGAACCTAGACACGCGACTACACATCACAGAACAAATTCCATTCTAGCAATCAAGACAGCTGATGACAAGGAGATGCACAAAAATAGAGCAATCAATTATCAATTTAATTTTTAGAGCGAGGGGGTTAGTGTCTCGATCATTGGCGCCCCGACGCTCTGCTCTTTTGTTGTGTTTGCTCGTTGGCAGACTTTCATCACATCTATGCCGTTTCTCTTCTTTTCGTTTTCTGCTCTACTCTCTATGTCTCATTGTGTATCTTTTGATCTAGAAATATAGTTTATATCTCCAGTGCGTGGAGCTTACAAGATAGCTAAACAAAGAATTACAAGAGTAATTAATGCTAATCAATTAATGCTATCCATTTCAGCTGGGCGTGAAGTCTAAGACTCCAAGCCCGTTGAGCTGCCAGCTAGCAGCGCGAAAGATTTCCCTTTGTTTCTTTCGTTTCCTTTCGTTTCTTTCGTGTCTTCTCGTTTTGCGTCGCTTTGCGGTCCTGGATGCATGTTTGCGATTCGCGAATGATTCGTGAATCGTTCGTCCTTTGAGTCAAGGGACGTTGACTTTCGCAAATTGTTCGCCATTCGACCTTCGCTTTGTGTTCGTGTTGTGGCAAAGTTGCAGGAGTTCACCATTTCCTGACACCTCTTCCTTTGTGGAAGAAAGTATGGGAGAAAACCAAGGAGAAGAGGGGAATGAAGGACAAGATTCGGCTTCGGATGATGATGAGGGAGAAGAGAGTGAAGTATATAATTACTTCTTAGATTTGATGTACTTTTATTATTTGCAAAAGTAAAAAAAAATAGTATTAGCATCAAAGTCCTTATTAAGAATTAGATGCGAATATGTACACTTTTTTGGATTATGAATATAAACTTTTGTATTTGATCATCTCTATCTCATTATATATGAAATGATTGTTTATTGTTTATGTTTTTCTATGTCATCTTGGATAAATTTGTTGTAAATTCTCTACCTCTGAGGTCGCCCTACTGCTAGGAGTCTGATGCTTCAAACCGTTTGTCAAACGGTGTCTGATTGATTGCACACTGACTGCAAACACCAAATAGTTTGCTTCGGAATTTTAAAATTCCGTTTGCTGAGGTTCTGATTCAGCCGACAACCCTTGTCTCTGAATCCTCACACAGTCTCAAGCTCACCAAGCTTCTGTGTGCTAAACTCTCTACATCAGTGTTTCTCCTTCCGTACATATATAAACAATAAAAAAACAAACAAAAATATCAATTTAAGATGGAAAAACATACCTCATCTATTGTTTGAATGATCTTTAATTCCTTCTAAGATGCATCTTTTTTTTTTCCTCTACAAAAGCAAACAATGAAAACCAAATCATTGTTAGATTACTAATCAAAGAATCATTGTTAGATTACAAATCAATCAACAAAATGATAATTGTTAGAATACAAATCAAAGAATCATTGTTAGATTACAAATGAAAGAACCATTGTTAGATTACAAATCATCAACCATTGTTACATCAATCTCACCATGTTGAAGATACTATGAAAATGCACTTTACGACTCAAATGTAATCTAGCAAAATTTAGAATGCATAACATACCTCATGCATTTGCTTGGATTGTCTCCTTTCCTTCAAAATTGCATCACTTTCTTCTACAAAAGCCAACAATGAACAATCATTCATTAATCAACCAATAAACAAATCAATAAACAATGAAAAACCAACAAACAAAAGTATCTCTCTCTCTCTCTCTCTCTCTCTCTCTCTCTCTCTCTCTCTCTCTCTCTCTCTCTCTCTCTCTCTCTCTAAAAAGCTTCTCTTCAAGAATCATGAAATCGATTCGCAAATATAGTCGGGGTCCCCAATTTTTTCATTTCAGGAGTTTTTTTTTGTTCCAATATTTTTGCATGGCACTGCCACGCCATTAAATTTTTTTTTGAACATTTGCCACGCGTGGCAGGAGGGAGCTTGTTGGAAAAATTTGCCATGCGTGGCAATTTCCCAAAAAATTGTAAGCGTGGCAGTGCCACGCATATTTGAAATTTGAAAATGCCTCAGCACCCCCCACCCCCCCAAAAAAAAAAAAAAAAATCTGTTCGGAGGAAGGGCTGGCGACGAAAAATTTTGACGGCATGACAGTGCCACTCGTTCATTGCCACGCGATTGCCACGGACATTGCCACACGAGGGCCGACGGGTCAAATCTGGTCCCCGTCTTATGTGCGTGGCAATGGGCTCATATTTGTAGTTGTGTGTTAAGTTGTTGTCCAATATTTTATACATTCCGAACCTTACCAAAAATCTGTTTTTTATAAGCAAAATCACTGATTTTGGTCTTAGGGTCGAATTGGATATAGAGGGATGCACTATTCTTTACAAGTCTAGGAAAGTCCTAGCTTATGACGTGTCTGACGCATCTAGCTTTAACCTCTCTTCCGTGGGTTGTAACTCATTCGCAAGCTGGATCACTAACTTTTTTCAGCCTGACAATAAATCTCAACTTATTGTGCACGTAGAATACAACATGGAGCTGAATTGGGCGATTCCTGGCAGTTGTTCCACAGACGTTTGTCAAAATAATGCCAGATGCGTGGAGAGCAGAGTGCTTCCAGGCCTCTATAATTGATCACGAAGATGCCAGCAGAAGCAAACTGAAATCCTAGTATCCATGCGAGAAGCCATGAACACATCCACACGCATGTATCCATGCAAGAATCCATGACACATCCACACGCAGTCCAATCTAAATAGCATGTATCCATACGAGAAGCCACGAACACATCTAGACGCAATAGGCAAATAACACACGCATAATTATCCTTCAAAAAACATTTTAAACAAAAGAAAAGACCTTGGCTTCAGCGACACCACCTCAATGTTCGAGAAAGCCGACATAGTTCAAGAATGAAACCGACATCTTTTTTAAAAATCGGCATGGCAAAAATTGTACACAATTTTTTATGTCATAAATCTTGGGTTTTATAAGGGAAAATCGGCAAGTAAGAGCATGCCACTCAATAGAGGCGGAAGAACTTTTTTACATATGGGTTTTTGGAAAAAAGGTTTCCAAGAACAACACTGCACCACCTTCTCCTTAGCTCCATATACAAGAGGAGACGACTAAAAATAAAGGAGAAAACAAAAGAAGAAGAAGAAGAAGAAGAAGAAAGAAGGGAAACAGTAGCAGCCGCCACCTGAATTTGGAAATGTGAAAGAGAGAGGAGAGAGCGACAGCGCGATGCCGGCGAAGGATCGTGTTTCGTATTTTTATGATGGTTAGTAATCTCATTTCTCACCAGTCGCCATAGCTCTACTGTCCAAACTTCCTATGGCTCAGGGCGTGCTTGATTGGATTTGCTCCTCTTTCTTTATCCGGGAACAAACTGGCATACGTGTGATTTCCAGATTGCAGTCGTGTTTAACTCAGTCCCTTACATTTGTTTTGGATCGCTTGCCTGTTTTCTCAGTATTGCCTGTGATAATTCTCTCCCAAGATAGTTGACAGAAGAAAAATTGTGTCTTCTCCTGTGCTTGATCGTGTCACTATTGGAGATTCACGTGCATAATTGTATTTCCTAGGTTAGTAGAAATGGCCTCTTTGTTTTGTTTCTTTAAACTTTGATCATTTTGATGCATTTAGTCAATCTTTGTTTCTACTTCCTTTCAGCCTCTCGAGTTGGCTATACACTTATCAGATAGATAACATCTGTGCCACATGGGCTCTGTAGGCGGACATATCTCTTTCTGTCTGGCTTGCCCTAACCCTAATGGATTGTGTCGCAATCTCCCTATTGTAGAAGCGCCTCTCATACGTTCTATGCTTCCCTTATGTTTTTGCAGTGCATTTTTCAAAACCCTGATTTTCGATGTTTCTGAGGGGCAAGTATATGATTCGCACCAACGCAACTTTGACAGCCAGCTTTGAGCTATATATACACGTTCCTTTAGTTTTACTGTTTACTTCAGGGATAAAAGCACAGTTGAAGCCACCGGCCTTTTGTACCAACTCACTGTTTTTAAATATTCTGTCATTCGGAAAACCCCTAACCCTAATTTCTCTTACGCACAAAAATTCATAAGTAACATTCTGTCAGATAACTACAATATGATACAAAGTCTCATTCGTAGTAGTTAACATCTCTGATGACAATAGACCCTACATTATGTATAGATATTTATACACAAGTTATATGTGTAACTTTGAAGCAACATGGCAAATGTTACTGACGTGGGAAACTACATGGATTATGGGTCAACACTATAAGTGAACATCATTAGGACCATATACTTTGAAGCTTGGGCACTTAAGCGTGCCATCTACTATTTGGCATTTATTGGTTATTTTGCACACAGACTCTAATTTCAACTCAAGCACTAACAGACTATAAGTAGGTCTTGTGAAAACTGGGAGATCATTTCATCTAGCTTCATAGAAACACATCAATCATAGAAACACATGAATCACATAATTTAGATTTATGGAGAATCAAGAAAGTTAGAAACACCAAAGCTCAAGCTCCTTGACAAGAGAGGTGGACTTCAGCAAGTGAATAATCAATGAGTGGCAGGGTGTGGTAACCATGCCTATGGTTTCCATGAGGTGTGTCATACTATATTCAGCTCTAGGCATCAAGTGGACCATGTGTCCTACTTGATCTACTTTGTTAAATTTGCATTGAAGGGGTTCACTTTGTGATTAATCATTACCCTCATGGGATACACACAACTTGCAAGTCGTATACAAGGCCTAAAGGGGTAAAGTAGGCATTCATTTCAACACCCCTTTTTGACGGTCACCAAAATTTTTCAAATTTCTTTGCTGATTGGTCATTAGTGTCGCAATAAATTAGCTAAATTTTACCACTTTGCCCTTTCTTGTCGAAAGTGTTGATCCACATCTATGTGCTTCGTACGAGCATGATACACGGGATTCTTGGCCAGCAGAGTACTACTCTGGCTATTGCAATATAGAACAATTGGATCTACTTCAGTGATTTGCACATCACCAAGTAGCCTCCTAAGCCAAATGGCCCTTTGCTTTTGTCAACATTAGAGCTATTGTGGGCTTCTTCTTGCTATGCCAAGAAATTGCTCATGAACACTCAAGGCTAAAAGCATGTTGGAATATCAATCCACACTCTAGAGAGAACTATCAAACAGGGCGGATAGCTCAGTGGTAGAGCATCCCATCCGGTATGAGGGAGGTCCTGGGTTCGAATCCTAGTCTGTCCATCCATATTATGATTTATGGATTTTTAACATGGTATCAGAGCCAAGTTAGGCCTAACAGTTCATGGTGTCAAAGCCATGGTTAGGTGGCCCAAGTTGTGGGGCAGATCCTCTTCATGCTGGTTAGATCATACAGTCTATGGGCCTTCTCCTCTTCATTGTATACCATAGTTGGATGATTTTTCATTCCACTTCTTCCCATCCTTCTTCATACAACCAAATACCCTCAAAGCTCCCACCTTGTGCTTGATGCCTGCTGTAGACTGTAAGAATACTTCTTTCTTTGGTGTCTTTCCTTCTACAACTGTCATTGAACTTCGATTCAAAAGGAAAAGTGTTGTATGAAATCCTTTAGCCCAAAAAGAGTTTCTTGAAGTTTGCTTACCTACAAAGAAGAAAGGTTCCATGTAAGTGTTTGATACATGTTCAATGACTTTTGGCTATATAATTCATGACTCTTGAGTTCCATGATGGTTGGCTGTCCACATTCTTGGCCATTGGTGTTCATTACTTAGAATTGTGACATCACATGTTTTTTATATTATGATGCTTCCCCAAAAGGGAGCCATCTATTGTCATTGTACTATCATTCACAAGAAGAAAGGTAATGGTAAACCAAAGTGATCATCACACGACCTAGAGCAAAGTAAGCAAAATTTGCAAGCATGAATAGGACAAACATCTTCTCTTTCATGGTGTGAAGATCCTAGAGACTTAGTCCTATCCTATGATCCAAGATAGGACTTCTCTATATCACGATATGCCTGAAAGGAGTTGGTGCCTATTCTCTCTCTAAAATCCCTTCTTCAATAATTCTCTCCCCTGAAAGTGCAAGATCCGGATTGGAAAATCAAATTGGCTTCCTTCTTAGATGATGAATGGATCCTAATACCATGTTGAAATCCATAATCTTAAGATGTATCTTCACCTATTTTAAGAAAAAGAACAAAACATGCATAAAGGAGAAGAGAATATACGCTAACTTGTAATACTTGTAACTATATCCCAACATTCTTTTTCTTCAAGAATGTCTTCCATTTTGGATTTCTAGACACTAGAGTTAGTGCCATCTGGTTTGCTTGCTTCATTTAGCAAGCTTAAAAAAAGATTAGACATGATTAGATTTAAAAAAGGTAAATTAGGGTTTGGACCCGAACTAGGGTATTATGCCACTTGATGAATACTCGTCAGCTTCTAAGTTTGAATTTATGACACACTATGGCCGTCGTAGCCCTTGTTCAAGATTCACTTGGCACCTTCATAGAACCCTCGATCATTATGAGGATGACAACCATAGCAAACGAAACATGCTCTCCACAACGTTTTTCCAAACGTTGTGGAGTTAGGTTACGAATTGCAATATGAAAAAATCTGTTGTGCTAGTATAGCACAATGTTCTCCATAATGAAACCAAATCAAGGTTAGTTAGAGAAGTAGAAACCACAATGTTGTTGGTGTCTAGTCCATCTATTACAAGCTGTTTCCCATATATGTAGGACCGTTTTTTATTAACTTATGCTAGAAAAAGGTTTTAAGAAGGGCATGCTAGTTTTGTGGCATTGTTTGGGTTGACATATGATGGTTTAATGTGAATGCATGCTTAAATATCCGTTCTGTGGTGTAAGTAGAATCTTCTAGTTAGTCTTTACCCATACTATGCTATCCAATCACTATAAAGTTATTGAATCTCATTATAGATTATTTTGACATATGTAGTCCAACATGCAATTTGATGATGCCATTGAATGGGCAGATATGGGCCATCACCAAGAAAATGGTCAATTTTAGCTTTTTAATGATAGTAGAATGAATTTGTTTTTTCTAACTATTTGGTACATGGCCTTAAAAATAAAATATGACAATTATGCCATGTGTCATAGCTCATAGGCACATACGTAACTTGTTAAAAATGTTTATGGGTATTCATAGTACATCTTTCTTTATACTTACATACGCTTGTTTCTCATAGGTAGTAGCCCTTATAAGGAATAATGTTTTAAATGAAAGCTGCAAGTACAATTTTAAGCTTTCTGGAGCAAGTGTTCCTAACTTGTTTTTTGCATGTAGTTTTTTGATATATCATGCGATTATAGTTATTGCTAATGCCTTTAACATCTAAATCATGAAGAAAGAAAACATACATGATGAGTAGTTGATTGAGAGGAACTATTGTCAAGAGTTTGTGTTTTTTAAGCTTGTAATGTTGTTAGTTGCTTGAGACAAATTTCAACTCTAATTGTTGCATGCTTTATCATATTTGGTGGTTTTGTTTTGGGAATTTATGACGGCTTGATTTAAGGTTTTATGTATGTTTGATGTGATGTATATTTGTTCTCTTAAAAGAGGAAGGGATGGAAACCCCATAAACATAACTATTTACTTAAAAATTCTTAGCTTTGTTGCTTAGCTCTTTGTTCATTTTCTATCTCTTGGAACTCTTCCTAAAATGAGACATTTAAAAAAGAAAATCAGAAAAATAACACATTCAGATTTTGTTTATCACCATTGCTACAAGAAAGTTTTGATTATAATCATATTGCTTGAAGCTTCACTTTAGGAGATCCATGCAAGTTCTGATTTTTGTGTTGGAGTATATTGCCATCTCACATTTTATTTTTTGTTGTTTGATAGGAGATGTTGGAAGTGTTTATTATGGCCCAAATCATCCAATGAAACCTCATCGACTATGCATGACCCACAATCTTGTGCTGGCTTATGGCCTTCATAATAAGATGGAAGTCTATGTATGTTGCATTCAAATTTTTCCATAAATGAGTTTCAAATATTTCAATTTTTATTATCATAAATCAATTTTCCATATGAGGTTATCAATTATGGAATTCTTGTTTTCTATGGAATTCTTGTTTTCAAATGTTTGAAGCCAATTTCAATGCTGTTTTGTAGAGGCCACACAAGGCTTATCCTGTGGAGCTTGCTCAATTCCACTCAACCGACTACATTGATTTTTTGCATCGGATAACCCCAAACATGCAAGAGCAGTATGCAAAAGAGCTCCTACGATGTACTTGCTTCCTTTTTTATCGTGATTCTTGTGATACTTAGCTACTTAACTTTCTCTATGCTCTATATTAATGTGTTTATCTTTGTTGTTAGAGCTTGATCATATGAGTTACGGTTCATTACGTGATGTTATGTCGTTGGTGGCAATTGCTACGTATACCTAAGGACAATGTGGCTTAATGTAGGGCATGACATTGCAAAGTAATCACTAGATCAAGGCCCTGGTGATGAAGTTCATAGGTTGCCCTTTGGTAGAGTGTGGAAGGCTGTAGGTAGCCAATTTTTTTGGCTACCTATAGCCTTCCACATTCATTAGGTTTTTGTTTTGAAAAGCATCTTCTATGAATCACTAAAGTTACAACCAAATGTTTCAAAATTTCCCTCAATTTCTTGTAGGTCCATGTTCCAGATATGTATCTAAGTGATGGGAGGCTAAATGCATGCAATAAGTGATTCATCAAGCGTGTAATGTGACGTCTGCAAATAAATCAAAATTAATTTCTTGTCTCATAAGATCCAATAACTCATTAAAAAGGACCTTGTAGTGTTAGAAAGGGTTAAAATTCAGTTACGTTTTGAACATATTGATGGCGTAATACATAATTCTCATTGGGTTTCTATGAGGAAGCAGGGGTTCCATTTGATTGGCTTGCTCATTAGTGCATGATCAACTCTAGAACTATTGTGTGCCAGAATCCCACACGGTATGAAAGCTATTTATGTGTGCCAAACTTCCAACATGGTAATGGAGACAATCGGAGGGTCTTGATTGCCTATGTGGTGTTGCCATCGAAAAAACATTTAGGGTGTCATGTTTTTGTTGTGGATTTGAATCGAGCTTAGAGAATCCCTCAATTTTGATCATGAAGAGGCGAGATATTTGTTCATGTGTTTTTGGGGTAAAAACCCAAGTGACTTTTTGAAAGAATTGTGTAGTGTGTGGAAGGAATTTTGTGTTGTGTGAAAGACCTTGGAATTGTGTTTGTGTGAGTTCCACCATCAAGAGTGTGGAGAAGGGCTAAGCGAGGCAAGAGAGAACTCTAAGATTGAGTTATATGGGAGTTTTTGCTAGTTTTTATGTTGGTTTGCAAAACCCTAAGCTTGGTTGTGTGAGAAAATCAAAGTGTGTGAATTTTGAAAACAAGGGTGTAAGTAAGTTAAGGGTTTGAGAGCATTTACAGTCAAGGGTATTTAGCATGAATAGTCAAAGGTTAGTACTAATGTATTGTCACATTAGAAAACTCATAGAAATGTATTCGAGGCCAGCCTTACCAATAGTCTAATGGTTGTACTTGATAACCATAAAAAATCAAATCATCTTGAAAAGCGAGTTAGAATTATATCAATAAAAAAGAAAACAATTAATATGACCATTTTAGCTATGGCAACTTATATGAGATTGAGGTGCAGTTTGATCCTCAATATGGGAATCAATGGGTTAAGAGGAGCACTAGAAGGAAGTGACTTCTTCACATACAATTGCTACCCTGATGATTTCAAGCAAAATATGAGAGTATTCATTGATCTCTCTTTCAGTTTTTAGGATGCATGTGGGATAATTCTGCGAATAATGGCTTTTGGGCGTAGATAGTAGCAAGTTGATGAAGAGATTTGGTAGAATCATTATATTCTTCAGTCGACTTTTGTTTCTTGCTTGTTATGTATCACAAATTATCCAAATTTTTGTGCTGAATTTTAGATAGCAAATAGGTGCTCAAATTATTTTGTGGATTTTATTACTTTGACATTTAAAGATCACAAATTATAAAAGCATTTAGTTTTCTGTAAACATTCTTATTTGTAGTGCTACTATAGATCTCTGTTATATTTTATGTGTCAAGTTTGATTTGTTTTGGTGGCATTGTAGATAATATGGGAGAAGACTGTCCTGTATTTGACAACCTCTTTGAGTTTTGTCAAATCTATGCGGGGGGGACAATTGGTAAGCATTTTTTATTGTGAAATTGTTTTCCATTGAAAGGGCTAATGCTTATGATGATATGAACTTAGTGGTTCAATCATCTCTCTCTCTCTCTCTCTCTCTCTCTCTCTCTCTCTCTCTCTCTCACAAATGTGCACTTGTACCATGTTCATTGCTCTTGATGCAAACTATTAACTTCTGAGTGTTTATGGCTGAGTTTGTTGGGTGTAGTTGATGTTCAGATGTGTGATTGCAAATGGACAAGTAATGACATGTGGCTAAGGGGGGACAAATGCAAGTCGTGTAGTTTTCTTTATCATGGCCATAGGGGCGTCAAGAGAATGTTAACCCCCAACTGCCCTTTATAATCATCTTGCATCTGCTATCCAAATAAGAGGGAAATCGGCTTTAGTTTAGAGCAAATAGGAATCATTGTAAAAACGCTCAACACAATCTTGGTGTATTGGAGATGATGTTCGGATTACTATATTCAAGGTGTAATATATATCAACCTCAAACCATCAATTCAGAATAAGGGTGGAGACATGTCTATGCAATGCATTATGCTTACCTTGCAACAATTTACGAAGGAAGGGCATGAAGATGCAAAACCTTGAATTCCATTAAGCACTATAGTATACTCAATCACAAGGTTGCACATTGAACTCTTGCAGAGATGATTCCTATTTACGAAAGCACCCAAGCTAAGAATGGACTCATGGGTCACCGAGTAGACATACTCTCTGGGTACAATGTTTGGGAGAGGTCAAATACTTGGTAGTGGCTAGGTTTTTGTGAATCAGAACATGTTTCATGGATGTTGGAACTATGTCTAACTTGTCTACTAACTTAATTATTGCATGTGAATGATTCTACAACACATGTAGCTTGGAGGGTGATGCATATGGCCAACAATGGGTCAGGGCATTAGTATGTCTTGTGATTGTTAGGTTTTCTAGCATGCATGCAACATGGTGGGGCAGTTCATGGTTTTACTAATGTTTATTTCTGCAAATTTTTTCTATGGCATATCATAATAATCTGTCATAGATTGTTGCAAGATCTTGAGTTAACAAAGCAACACGTCGGATTCAATTTTTCAATTTCTCCCCTCAGTAAAAAATCAGCAGAATATCGGAGTAGCTGTAATGCAGATGTTGTCTTGCGGAGGTAAGTTTCAGGTTAGAATTAGTAAGTAGCTTTTAGTTTCAATTCACTTGTTAGATACATTTAGAATTAGATTAGTTCCTTATTGAGCTTTTACTTATGTATATCAAAGTATCAGTAAGCTAGAGCTTCATAGATTGTAGTCTCACGCAAATTTTGTATCTGGTACAGTGGGATGGACGACCTATTGATGAGATCACATGGGAGTCTTTTGATGTCTTTGCTCACACACTGTTAGTACAGAATCAGGCCAGAGGTCTTGCAACCATTGATTTTTTGACTCCACAGGATGTTTATCTCTAGTTTGTGAATCGTTTTCCTTCTCAGTAGCATCATCATCTCATTTCCCTCTATTTTTCTACTGCACACATTGTGGGTATTGTTTTAGCTGGTACGGGAGTGTCATGGAGATAGATACAATCATTACTCTAGTAGGAGATTATTTGACATTGTGTGCCCATGGTGCTAATTATTATCTGTATGGCTCAATTATATATTCATCTCAAAAGCTTTTTTATGCCCTTGTACACAGGAGCTTGCAAGCGGGTTCAAGATTTGTGCCTCAGTAACCAAGCCCTAGTTTTTAGATTGACGGATTTGGCACCATCGTGCTCTTTGACATGCTGCTAGCTGGATTATATGATCATGTCCATCCCTAGTTTGTAAATCTTTTTCCTTCACATCCGTAGCATTATTATTTCATTTCTCTCTATTTTCTACTGCACACATTGTGGGCATTGTTTTATCTGGTAGGGGAGTGTCATGGAGATACATACAATCATTACTCTAGTAGGACATTATTTCACATTGTGTGCCCATTGGTGCTAATTATTATCTCTATGGCTCAATTAGGTTTTAATCTCATGAGCTTTTTAGGCCCTTGTACACAGGCGCTTGCAAGCGAGGATTTGTGCCTCGGTGATCGGCCCTAGTTTTTAGGTTGAGGGATCTGGCACCATGATGTTATTAGGTGTGCCTGCTGACTAGAGTCTTCTTTGCATGCTGCAAAAGGCTGCTACTTCTTTAAAGAGCATTGGTTATCAGGGTTGATGTGGGTAGTAGCTTTTTCACCTAGAAAGTGTTTTGATGCAGATTAATGAAACGTATGCCTAATAGGTTGCATTTTTGTTCTCTGATTTGAGATCATGCCAACATGATTTGTAACTACCTCTCACATAGGATAGTGGCCATTGTGACACAACCATGTGGAATTGCACGTACTCCCCAAAAATACAGTGCACATAATTGCATTGTGGTCCATGTCTTGCTCACTTATATCAGAAAGCTACGCTGTTTTCAAGGGCCAATCTTTTGATCTTCTCACATTCTAAGTTATTCTACCTTTTGAGTGTTCCTCTGGAGTTGGAATTTGGGAATCGGGTTTTATCAGAAAATGGGTAATTATGGCATTAGGGGTAGAAGGACAAGATGTGTAAGCTAGGGGGACTTATGAGGTGCTTGTTAAGAATTGTTGGAACCGGACCAAACCAAACCTGGAGGTATTTGAAATGAAAGCAATAGTAAGAGCAGACATAGACTTGAATGTAGGAATCGATAAGATGATGTATGTGATTTCTTAATGGGTCAAGGATAAGATTGTGGGTGGAAATTATATGATGCAAGTGAGAAGGCAATTGGGAGAATTAATAGGTGGCCATAGTGGAACTGGAGAACAACGAACCTAAGGCAATCAAAAGAAAAGTAAAAGTAGGACTTTCATGTGGGAGCAGTAGCATTGTCAAGTAATTACAAACCATCTTCATCTTCACTGAAGTTAGAATGATGCATTCAGGATTACATTCTTTGCTTCTAGAGGTTGCTATAATATTGAGGATCGAAGTATTACAAGAAATTTTCTCTGTTTATGACGTTCTTTAGTTTTTCTTACATATGATCTACAGATGCGGCTCATAGGCTGAACTATGGACTATGTGATATTGCAATAAATTGGGCTGGTGGCCTCCATCATGCAAAGAAGTGCGAAGCCTCTGGCTTTTGTTATGTTAATGACTTGGTGCTGGGGATTTTGGAGCTTCTGAAATATCATGCACGTGTGCTTTATATTGATATAGATGTGCACCATGGAGATGGAGTGGAGGAAGCGTTTTATCTTACAGATAGGTGAGAAATATGTATATAGCTTAAAAGATTGGAGTCCTCCTAACGTTTACTTTTTAAGAATGTGCACTTGAAATCTGAGTGCTGTCTCTTGGGTTGTCCTGAACGAAAGCTAGGTAGCTCATTGCAGTATTTTCCTCTTTTCAGTAGGTAGAGTACCTTTGCAACTAGTTTTAGAACTTATGTGATAAACCTGCATGTGAGATAAACTTTAAAAATTATCGTAAGTTCTGGATATAAAATATGTGCCTTGATTTGAGTGAACATGTCCAAGAATGCATGTTATGAGTGCAACCTGCACAAAGTTGTACATTTTTTTTTTGCCTGGTTATCCATTGGGACCAAGTTGCGCTGTGGATATTTAGACACAGGCTTTGGAGATCATTCTTTGTGAATGATGCTATATATATGGTATAATCTGTAAAAGATTAACTTTATTGTAATTTTGGCAATGTTTACTCATTCTGCATGAAAATGTTTGAGACTATTAGTTGTTATGATGAGTTATGGATCTGTAGATATGAAATGTATTCATGCAGCCTTACTCATTTGAACGCCTTCAAAAGCTAGATGATTACAGTGGGTTCATCTCCAGTTATTTGGTCACTAGGCCCTCATTTCAAAAACATGGTTAATTTGGAATCATGGGTCGTGTATGAGGCATGGGACTCTTGCCATGTTGACGTGTGCCGTAACATTAGGAATAACATTTTTGAGTGGAACATTCTAGAGACCTTAAAGGAGCTCTGAACAACTTTAGCAGGATCATCATCCTTTTATTTGGCAATAAATTGTTTGGAAGTTTGAGAGTTCTTAGTTGAAACTCTTGTGGGCAGCCCTCCTTTGGAAGAGGACCTATGATTCATTCTATGCTTGGTTATTCATGGTCGAACCAGGATCTTAGCTGGAGATTGATAGATGATTGACAGTTTGTTGCTCAATATGCTAAAATTGGAATGCGTTTGAAACGACCTGAATTAATTGTAGATTTAAATTTTTTTCATTTTGTGAAAATCTGATTTGCAAATGTCATCAGGTTGTTGAAAATTTGTGCATGTTGAATAGGATTGCTGAAAATTTGTGCGATTGTAGGGCACAAGAATTTACGGGTGAATAGATTTATCACATGTTTCGGGTAACAATCATTGCATCAACCATCTCTCATCTCCCATATTTCACGGTATCTCTATTTAGTGTTATTGATTATTCAATTTTGAACATGATCGAACGTCTCGATCTCCTAAAACAACAAAAGAACATGTTTTTTCTAAAATTTAGCAATTTTTTTTTCAAAGAATTGATCAGTTTGAATGTTTTGGATTTTGCTCAAAACCATCAGAACCAGCAAATTTTAGCCAAATATGGAGTTCAGGATCAATTGTTGTATAAAGGTATGGTCATCTAAGGTATCAAAGCCTACAAGTGCTTAAAAAGTCCGACATTGTAGTTGGACTTCCAACCATTAAGGTAGAGTCAACAAAGGTTTATGGAGGATGTATCAAGTGTTTGTCATTGAGGCACAATGATTTTCTTGAATGTTAGGGCTTGGTAACAGACTAAATATATTGTTAGAAGAGATGGTTGCTTGGAGGATCAATGGGTTGCCAAATCTGGTTTTGATTGGCAACCCTACTTGGCACCTACGAAAAGTGGATGAGTGTGTTGTCAGATGTGATTTGATGTGCTTGCGTGATGACAGCTAGTGAGGTAGGAGAAGAATCACGACCATGCACCAAGTCGTTGGTATGTACTCAGATTGAATCGGGCTAGGGCTTGCTGTTTTGAGGTCGGGGTGCTCCAGTGATCATTGAGGCAAGATGAGGCATGAGGGTGGCTGTCAATAGCTACTACACCTTCCAATCAAGTCGAGGCACAAAGTGCTAATTAGTGGTCTAATCAACCACGTATAGGCCATGTGACCAAGGGACAGTACATGAATGGCTGGTAAGGCTTCAAGGAACAATGTATGGTTGGGAGGAGCATCATTCTACACTCTAGCTAGTTCACATTGATAAGCTTAAGAGCTAGAGGTGCAGCAATGGCACACGTAGGGAATGATTGGTTTCATTCGTAAATCAATCTGACAGCCAAACACAACAATGACTCAGACCATGAACTTGATTGACATGGGAAGATTCGAATTCAGGATTCTTTATTATAAAATAGTATCAGGAACAATAGACAAAGCCAAAATCTGTGAGTGACATATCTGGATTATCTCCTGTTTTGTCTGCTAAGTAGAGGTACCACATTGGTACACTCTAATGGGCAGTTAGGGGTCGTCAAAATTTTCTGCAATGTTAGAAGCTTCTCCAAAACACTTTTGCGAACTTTCAAAACCTTCTCCAAGTGGAACTGCAGGCCTTCTTATGGTTAATGTCAAATTTATTCAAGAAGAGGTCTCTTTATAAGGTTTTACTGACCCAAAGGCCCAATTTAAACTTTTGGTCCCGAGTCAAGTTTGGATGGAACCAAGTTAATTTGGAAGGGACCATGGGCCCATGGATGACTCTTGGACTACTTTTGTAACTTTCAATGGCTCTTGGGCTCTTGGCTCTTGGCTCTTGGCTTGACCACATTGGGAGCCTTTTGCCCTTTGCATTTCTCAATCTTTGAGGATATGTATGACAGCCTAGAGGTTCAATGAGTATTTTTTTTAGCTAAAGTTTTTTTACTCCATGTACTCTAGATTCATTATAGAGAGAGAACCTGCCCTCCTTTGAGATTCTATCTTCTTCTACATTGTATGCATGTTACTTGTCACTTCTTTAGCACCTTCTATCCTGATTTTGCATTCATTTAGGGAGAGATCCTGTGGGGCAAGGTTGCATTTTGAGAGAGTAAATTTTTTTTGTAGGATCTTGGCAATCTCTACTCCTAATTCTTGGATTTCTGGGAACTCCACTTTAAACGACTGGAAAGATTGGGAGACGGATTTCCTTTCTAGGTTGTCTCCTTCTTGTTCATTCATTGAATGTTTCTAGACATAGATTTGTCTAAAATTCACTTGGACAGTGCGTTTAGACAAGATCAGTCTGTTGGCTTTTTTCATCCGTATAGAGCTTGGACAGATTATAAACATAAATGGAAAGCAAACATGGTGTGCTGATTATTAGAAAAATCAGATCCAGTGCAACTTTATTCGATTAGTTTGAATACGACAGATTCGGAAAATCAGTGTTTTATGCATGATTTCTTTCTGTCCACTTCAAATTATCCTAGAAAAGTCCTCCTCTGTACTGTAGGGAATTCATAATCATTTGATTGTGTTGTTCTTGTTGGAATGTAAATGGAATTGCTTAGAAAACCATAGGTTACTTTGACCCAAAAGGTCGAGACATGTGTAGTTATGGGTAAAAATATAGTTAGGCCTTTATAATTAGCTATTCAAGGCCTTTTATTGACATTTAAGGACCCAACTTGACTTATGGGGGTACCTTAAAAGTAACTTGTAGGAGAAGTTAGATAGTCATCTACAAGAAGTTAGATAGTCATTTGGAAGGGTATATATATATTTGTGCATCTCCTTTGTATTTTACAATTGTAAGCATTATAACTATTCTCTTGGAATTCCACTAGTGTTTACAAGAGGGCGACCAGCCATCTCTCTCTTTCTCTTTTCAATGCTTTGTGTGATTGAATAGTTAAGATCTTGTATCCTTTGGTTTCTATTTCCTACATGGTATCAGAGCCACGTTAGGTATTCAGATTGCTTACAAGAGGACACCCTACAAGAAGCTATCATCTTCTCTTTCAGTATCAAAAAATCAACAAGTGGCTGATTTTTGCAAGTGAAGATCTTTTCGTATTCTAATAGCTTTTTTTGCAGGAAGGAGGGCTGCCCCCCTTACTTTGAGGGAGCTCATTTGCTGCCCTATTATGTGTGTATGATGAGCACACTTTGGTGCAAGAAAGATAGGTTCTGGAAAGGCTTTGTTGAAGGCTAACCTGATTCTTTGCTTGCTGGTTTTTGTGTCTTAGTGTCGATTCGACGCAACTTTGGGCTGCATTTTTCAGATTTGGTGTGTGGAAGAAGGGTGCCCCTTCATCTTCTCCGTGCGTCTTTTCGACACATTTTGTTGCTGTTTTTTTCAGATTCGGTTACCTACAAGTGGGCGCCCCTTTGCTGTCCTTTCTTCTGAACATAGGAAATATCAATTTCTTGTGATCTGCAAAACATTTAAGAAAGAAATTTTTCATTTCTTTGTTGCATATATTGAAAAATCAGCATGCAGAAGTCATAATATCTGTGCTGTTTTAAGTTCTTGATCAGATCTTTGATCATCATCTTATCATAGAGAGTTGAGAACCTGATTTTCAATATTGGCTTCAAAGTCACGTAATTCTCATTTTTGATTTATACTTTTGTTATGGGAGAGCTTTGCCATCCTTTTTTTTTTCCACTTTTTCTAACAAACTATCATTCAACACAATTGGAGTTACTCATTTCTTCTCTGAGAGTGAAAGCTTGATGGTCCTAACTATCAAGTTTGGAAAATAAAAGTTTAAACATTTTTGAATTGGCAGATCTATGGGATGCTATTGAAGATGAATTACCTTTCACAACCTCTATTATTCATGATGCATCTACTTCAAATCCTGTTCCTTCTACTCCTACTGTTCCATTTTCTAATGTTCTTCAAAGTAGAAAGGACCTTAGGAAGGCAATATCAATTTTGAAGTTGTGTGTGGTGGATGTTTTGCTTCCTTTGGTTCATGACTGCAAAACAGCACCTGAAGCATGGTTAGCTTTGCAAAACATGTTTGGCAAGCCATAAAAAACTCACATCTATACGATCCAACAAAAATTGCTGAACAACAAACTTAGTAGTAATGAAGGTGGTGGTGCAATATCTGACTAGAATCAACTCATATAGAATTGAACTTAGGGAAGCACATACTTGATGGGGATTCTATTCCAATGGTTCTCCATGGACTGCTTGAATCCTTTCATGTGGTTAGAACAACGTTATGTCATTAAGTCCTGCTCTCACATACGATCTGCTTGCAGACTATCTTGTACAAAGGAAGCCTTGTAGGAAAGTTATGGTAGGGGTCCTGGTTCTTCAAATCGTGATGCTCTTATCTTTGTTACTTCGAACATAAACAGTAATGCCATAATTGAAAACAAGCAAATAAAACCTTAAGGAAAGTTATTTGTAGTAGGGATCTCATTTTTTATGAGATGAACCTTGGCAACTCAATCCCTCAAGAGGGTGTTGATGAACTTATTTTTGATGATCAAATAGACCAACTTAGCAAATTGGGAGAGGATGTTTAATTAGAACCTCAAGTCCATCTTTCTATGGAGGATCAATCTCCAATGTTGGAGCATACACCTATTCAGGAGGAGTAGCTAACTTGGGCGCAACCCAAACCACTTGTGGAGGATCAACCTGCATAGTTGGAGCCTTCCTCTACACAAGAGAATAAACTTCTCAAATGGTTCATTAAGACTGTTGGAGGAAGTGCTTGAAGGAACTTAAGGAAAGAATAGAACTCCATTCAGAAGAATAAAACCTTGGAGCTGGTGGAGCCTCCGAAGAAAAAGATGTCTACTTGGAAGGGTCCATGACCATCTATGGGCCATGGATGACTTTTGGACTACTTTTGTAACTCCCAATGGCTAATGGCTCTTGGCTCTATCACATTGGGAGCGTTTTGCTCTTTGCATTTCTCTTTTTCTTTGAGTGTATAGATGGCAACCCTCCTAGAGGTGCAGTGATTATTTTTTTAGCTAGAGAATTTTTGCATTATGTACTCTACATTCGTTATAGAGAGAGAACTTGCCTCCTTTGAGATCTTATTTGAATGCATGTTACTTGTGAATGTTTTTCAGCATATTTCACTTGTGTTCTTTTAAAGTCATGCAACTTCACCTTCTCAAGCCGATCCTTGGATGCTAATGTCCCAAGTAACTCAAAGAAGAAGTTACCGAAACAAATTTTCACCTCTATATGAAACTTTGCAATGGATGAATGCTGTGAAATCATGATAGTCTATCAAACAAGAGTCAAGAAAATCCATGATCAACTTCTTGTGGTTGATGAAATATTGAGCATGTGAATCACACTACAAGCTTCATTGAGTTCATAAAAAATCGGCTATTAATCTTATGGTAAGAGAGACAACCTTGTGTTTTGATGAAGTTTCAAAATTTCTACTTTAAGAAGGACTTAAGAAGGGGAAGATACAATTCTAGTGGCAAATTCTTATATCATGCATTGGCTGTAAACATCAATCTTCCAGAGATGAAAAAGGAAGAGGTAGAGGAATTTTACATTTATGCTAGCCACTAATCAAGAAGAGAGAGCCATTTTTAAATGGAAAACAAAGAAGAGAAAATGGTTTTTACTGTTCTTTACATTTTGAATCCAAGGTAGAATCACGTGTGTTTTCTTTGCGAATCAAAGTACAGAAGGCTGTTTTTAATGTGGTCTGTTTGTGGTTCTTCTTAATAAATTTTTATTATGATGCATAAATATGCATATCAGAAAGTACTTTCAAGTTTCACACATATGCTTGAAATGTTGTGCAATAAAATACATGAAGCACTATTCTCTAGGAAAAGCTGGAACCCTTCTTGCTGTTGACTATGCACTAGAAAGAGATGTTTTCTAAAACTGAAGTTAGAACAGTACTAGCAAAATCATATTTCAAAATGCATTGCAATAAATTAGTTCTGTGGTTAATGCTGCTAATGTCTAACATGGAGCAGGAGAATTAGCTCTATGTTCCTTGAGTGAGAATGAGTTGTATGCTTTGTACACATTATACTCGCTTCACGTGTAGTTTCCAAGGTTTATGCTCAGGACTTCATATTCTTCATATTTTTGAAGGGAAAAAAGCATCAAGTCGACATGCCAACAAGGTAAAGATGAGGTCTTCCACCACAGACCACACCATGGACAAGATATCAGATCGAAAGTTTCAAAAACCATTATGAATACCAAATGGAGACATTATCGATTGAACTGAAGCTATGGCATGAACAACTGTGTGAATAAAAAATACTTCACTGTTGTTGCATCATTATGCTTTGATGATGATGTTGAATATACCAGCAAGCAGGGCTTGAGGTGTTTTGATCCAGATCGCTATTAAGTGCAATGTGTTTGCAACTCATAAACTGCACCACCATTGTCTGGACTCTGCTATCACTCACCCTTGTGGAGGCTGCACTTTTGAAATACTATATGAGATGCCGTTCAACCTCAATAGTTTATCTTTTTATCTTTGCAGAAGTCTTATGTGCCATTCTGTTTCTTTGTAATATTCTGATGTTTGCTTCTTGCTTCTTTCCAAGTGAAGTTCTGTTGTGGTGATTCTCTTGTCGCAAGAATATCAACCGTGTTATGTTCCCCTTAATGTCCTTACTGAGTCCCTTCTTATTCACATCAGCGAACCCACTGCAAAGAACAACTGTTCTCTTTGAATGGCTGCCACAAGTATGTGGCTTTTATTTGTTAAGCCCGTACCTGAAATATGTGGCAAGACTTCACTGCCACTGTGTGCTTGTTGTTAGACAGTTTAACCCGCCATTCTTCTCAATTTATGAGTGGGTGTTGATTGCATGGACACCCTTGTTTTCTTTTAAAGATTTAAAGTGAATTTGTAATTTTTTTACACAGATTCAAATGGGCAAATGTTACGTTTCTTTACTCTGCACTCTTGAAATCATGTTATGTATTGCAGGGTTATGACGGTTAGTTTCCACAAGTTTGGAGACCTGTTTTTTCCTGGTACTGGGGACGTGAAGGTAACTAAAACGCTCTCTGTTATCTGGGATATTAGCTTGTTGATTATGCTGGTCTAGGGTATATAAGGTCTGTTCAGAAGAATAGACATGTTTGCATGCATTGGGTGTGCTACTTGTGCCATCCTCATTTTTTTGCTTCAGAGCACTGCCATTCCTAGCATTATTTGGTTGTATATTTTTCATTGCAATGCTTTAAACTCCCATATGCTAGGTTTCTCTTATTCGAAAGCATGAACTTGATTCATGTTGCTATTCTTGGTTTTTCAAGGATGTTGGAGAGGAGGGAAGGGAAATATTATGCCATCAATGTGCCTCTGAAAGATGGAATTGATGATGCAAGCTTCACTCGGATGTTTCGTACAGTAAGTTAACTTATAGACTTTTATTGACATTGAAGGGCTAGCAATTTTCACATACGTTTACATTAAAGGGCCAGCAATTGTCATGCAA